>JAPYMA010001199.1:0-68850 GCA_035041965.1 Anisakis pegreffii | reverse complement strand
GATACAACGTGCATTGAATGAGTGCCTCTGCGCTAGTTGAGATGGCTTTAGAAAAATAGCTATATCTCCTCAAGAATGCAAAATCGCTTGGTCAAAGATATGTTTTTCTGAATTCAGAGATTCTGCTGGATCGACTGGTGTCCAAATATTCACACGTTACTGGGCAAGGTTGAGGATACGGCATGCTCGAAGATGGCACACCGTATTTCATTAGGAAATTAGCCATATCTCCTCAAGAAATGAAAATCGCTCGACAAAATATATGTTTCTCTGAAAGTAGAGATTCTGAGCAATCGAACGGTGCAAAGAAATTCACATGTTACCGGGCAGAGCTGAGGGTACCGGTACCTTGAAGATTTTAACGCCTACATTGTTGTATTAATGTAAAACATTGATCTATAGTGATACAACGTGCATTTAATGAGTGCCTCTGCGCTAGTTGAGATGGCTTTAGAAAAATAGCTATATCTCCTCAAGAATGCAAAATCGCTTGGTCAAAGATATGTTTTTCTGAATTCAGAGATTCTGCTGGGTCGACCGGTGTACAAATATTCACACGTTACTGGACAAGGTTGAGGATACGGCATGCTCGAAGATGGCACACCGTATTTCATTACGAAATTAGCCATATCTCCTCAAGAAATGAAAATCGCTCGACAAAATATATGTTTCTCTGAAAGTAGAGATTCTGAGCAATCGAATGGTGCAAAGAAACTCACATGTTACGGGGCAGAGCTGAGGGTACCGGTACATTGAAGATTTTAACGCCTACATTGTTGTATTAATGTAAAACATTGATCTATAGTGATACAACGTGCATTGAATGAGTGCCTCTGCGCTAGTTGAGATGGCTTTAGAAAAATAGCTATATCTCCTCAAGAATGCAAAATCGCTCAGCCAAACATATGTTTTTCTGAATTCAGAGATTCTGCTGGATCGACCGCTGTACAAATATTCACATGTTACTGGGCAAGGTTGAGGATACGGCATGCTCGAAGATGGCACACCGTATTTCATTACGAAATTAGCCATATCTCCTCAAGAAATGAAAATCGCTCGACAAAATATATGTTTCTCTGAAAGTAGAGATTCTGAGCAATCGAATGGTGCAAAGAAACTCACATGTTACGGGGCAGAGCTGAGGGTACCGGTACATTGAAGATTTTAACGCCTACATTGTTGTATTAATGTAACGCAGTGATCTATAGTGATACAACGTGCATTGAATGAGTGCCTCTGCGCTAGTTGAGATGGCTTTAGAAAAATAGCTATATCTCCTCAAGAATGCAAAATCGCTTGGTCAAAGATATGTTTTTCTGAATTCAGAGATTCTGCTGGGTCGACCGGTGTACAAATATTCACACGTTACTGGACAAGGTTGAGGATACGGCATGCTCGAAGATGGCACACCGTATTTCATTACGAAATTAGCCATATCTCCTCAAGAAATGAAAATCGCTCGACAAAATATATGTTTCTCTGAAAGTAGAGGTTCTGAGCAATCGAATGGTGCAAAGAAACTCACATGTTACGGGGCAGAGCTGAGGGTACCGGTACCCTGAAGATTTTAACGCCTACATTGTTGTATTAATGTAACGCAGTGATCTATAATGATACAACATGCATTGAATGAGTGCCTCTGCGCTAGTTGAGATGGCTTTAGAAAAATAGCTATATATCCTCAAGAATGCAAAATCGCTCGGTCAAAGATATGTTTTTCTGAATTCAGAGATTCTGCTGGATCGACTGGTGTCCAAATATTCACACGTTACTGGGCAAAGTTGAGGATATGGTATGCTCGAATGTGGCACACCGTATTTCATTAGGAAATTAGCCATATCTGCTCAAGAAAGGAAAATCGCTCGACAAAATATATGTTTCTCTGAAAGTAGAGGTTCTGAGCAATCGAATGGTGCAAAGAAAC
The DNA here is from genome assembly GCA_035041965.1 of Anisakis pegreffii. Classification (NCBI taxonomy): domain Eukaryota; kingdom Metazoa; phylum Nematoda; class Chromadorea; order Rhabditida; family Anisakidae; genus Anisakis; species Anisakis pegreffii. The sequence goes on along the minus strand of JAPYMA010001199.1, from coordinate 66,926 downwards.
CCACATGTTACGGGGCAGAGCTGAGGGTACCGGTACCCTGAAGATTTTAACGCCTACATTGTTGTATTAATGTAACGCAGTGATCTATAATGATACAACATGCATTGAATGAGTGCCTCTGCGCTAGTTGAGATGGCTTTAGAAAAATAGCTATATATCCTCAAGAATGCAAAATCGCTCGGTCAAAGATATGTTTTTCTGAATTCAGAGATTCTGCTGGATCGACTGGTGTCCAAATATTCACACGTTACTGGGCAAAGTTGAGGATATGGTATGCTCGAAGGTGGCACACCGTATTTCATTAGGAAATTAGCCATATCTGCTCAAGAAAGGAAAATCGCTCGACAAAATATATGTTTCTCTGAAAGTAGAGGTTCTGAGCAATCGAATGGTGCAAAGAAACTCACATGTTACGGGGCAGAGCTGAGGGTACCGGTACCTTGAAGATTTTAACGCCTACATTGTTGTATTAATGTAACACAGTGATCTATGGTGATACAACGTGCATTGAATGAGTGCCTCTGCGCTAGTTGAGATGGCTTTAGAAAAATAGCTAAATCTCCTCAAGAATGCAAAATCGCTCGGTCAAAAATATGTTTTTCTGAATTCGGAGGTTCTGCTGGGTCGACTGGTGTCCAAATATTCACACGTTACTGGGCAAAGTTGAGGATATGGTATGCTCGAAGGTGGCACACCGTATTTCATTAGGAAATTAGCCATATCTGCTCAAGAAAGGAAAATCGCTCGACAAAATATATGTTTCTCTGAAGGTAGAGATTCTGTGCAATCGAACGGTGCAAAGAAATTCACATGTTACCGGGCAGAGCTGAGGGTACCGGTACCTTGAAGATTTTAACGCCTACATTGTTGTATTAATGTAACGCAGTGATCTATAGTGATACAACGTGCATTGAATGAGTGCCTCTGCGCTAGTTGAGATGGCTTTAGAAAAATAGCTATATATCCTCAAGAATGCAAAATCGCTCGGTCAAAGATATGTTTTTCTGAATTCAGAGGTTCTGCTGGATCGACTGGTGTCCAAATATTCACACGTTACTGGGCAAGGTTGAGGATACGGCATGCTCGAAGATGGCACACCGTATTTCATTAGGAAATTAGCCATATCTCCTCAAGAAATGAAAATCGCTCGACAAAATATATGTTTCTCTGAAAGTAGAGATTCTGAGCAATCGAACGGTGCAAAGAAATTCACATGTTACCGGGCAGAGCTGAGGGTACCGGTACCTTGAAGATTTTAACGCCTACATTGTTGTATTAATGTAAAACATTGATCTATAGTGATACAACGTGCATTTAATGAGTGCCTCTGCGCTAGTTGAGATGGCTTTAGAAAAATAGCTATATCTCCTCAAGAATGCAAAATCGCTCGGTCAAAGATATGTTTTTCTGAATTCAGAGATTCTGCTGGATCGACTGGTGTCCAAATATTCACACGTTACTGGGCAAGGTTGAGGATACGGCATGCTCGAAGATGGCACACCGTATTTCATTAGGAAATTAGCCATATCTCCTCAAGAAATGAAAATCGCTCGACAAAATATATGTTTCTCTGAAAGTAGAGATTCTGAGCAATCGAATGGTGCAAAGAAACTCACATGTTACGGGGCAGAGCTGAGGGTACCGGTACCTTGAAGATTTTAACGCCTACATTGTTGTATTAATGTAAAACATTGATCTATAGTGATACAACGTGCATTGAATGAGTGCCTCTGCGCTAGTTGAGATGGCTTTAGAAAAATAGCTATATCTCCTCAAGAATGCAAAATCGCTCGGTCAAAAATATGTTTTTCTGAATTCGGAGGTTCTGCTGGATCGACTGGTGTCCAAATATTCACAGGTTACTGGGCAAGGTTGAGGATACGGCATGCTCGAAGATGGCACACCGTATTTCATAAGGAAAATAGCCATATCTCCTCAAGAAAGGAAAATCGCTCGACAAAATATATGTTTCTCTGAATGTAGAGGTTCTGAGCAATCGAATGGTGCAAAGAAACTCACATGTTACGGGGCAGAGCTGAGGGTACCGGTACCCTGAAGATTTTAACGCCTACATTGTTGTATTAATGTAACGCAGTGATCTATAATGATACAACATGCATTGAATGAGTGCCTCTGCGCTAGTTGAGATGGCTTTAGAAAAATAGCTATATATCCTCAAGAATGCAAAATCACTCGGTCAAAGATATGTTTTTCTGAATTCAGAGATTCTGCTGGATCGACCGGTGTCCAAATATTCACACGTTACTGGGCAAAGTTGAGGATATGGTATGCTCGAAGGTGGCACACCGTATTTCATTAGGAAATTAGCCATATCTGCTCAAGAAGGGAAAATCGCTCGACAAAATATATGTTTCTCTGAAAGTAGAGGTTCTGAGCAATCGAATGGTGCAAAGAAACTCACATGTTACGGGGCAGAGCTGAGGGTACCGGTACCTTGAAGATTTTAACGCCTACATTGTTGTATTAATGTAACACAGTGATCTATGGTGATACAACTTGCATTGAATGAGTGCCTCTGCGCTAGTTGAGATGGCTTTAAAAAAATAGCTATATCTCCTCAAGAATGCAAAGTCGCTCGGTCAAAGATATGTTTTTCTGAATTCAGAGATTCTGCTGGGTCGACTGGTGTCCAAATATTCACACGTTACTGGGCAAAGTTGAGGATATGGTATGCTCGAAGGTGGCACACCGTATTTCATTAGGAAATTAGCCATATCTGCTCAAGAAAGGAAAATCGCTCGACAAAATATATGTTTCTCTGAAGGTAGAGATTCTGAGCAATCGAATGGTGCAAAGAAACTCACATGTTACGGGGCAGAGCTGAGGGTACCGGTACATTGAAGATTTTAACGCCTACATTGTTGTATTAATGTAACGCAGTGATCTATAATGATACAACGTGCATTGAATGAGTGCCTCTGCGCTAGCTGAGATGGCTTTAGAAAAATAGCTGTATATCCTCAAGAATGCAAAATCGCTCGGTCAAAGATATGTTTTTCTGAATTCAGAGGTTCTGCTGGATCGACTGGTGTCCAAATATTCACACGTTACTGGGCAAGGTTGAGGATACGGCATGCTCGAAGATGGCACACCGTATTTCATTACGAAATTAGCCATATCTCCTCAAGAAATGAAAATCGCTCGACAAAATATATGTTTCTCTGAAAGTAGAGATTCTGAGCAATCGAACGGTGCAAAGAAATTCACATGTTACCGGGCAGAGCTGAGGGTACCGGTACCTTGAAGATTTTAACGCCTACATTGTTGTATTAATGTAAAACATTGATCTATAGTGATACAACGTGCATTGAATCAGTGCCTCTGCGCTAGTTGAGATGGCTTTAGAAAAATAGCTATATCTCCTCAAGAATGCAAAATCGCTCGGTCAAAGATATGTTTTTCTGAATTCAGAGATTCTGCTGGATCGACTGGTGTCCAAATATTCACACGTTACTGGGCAAGGTTGAGGATACGGCATGCTCGAAGATGGCACACCGTATTTCATTAGGAAATTAGCCATATCTCCTCAAGAAATGAAAATCGCTCGACAAAATATATGTTTCTCTGAATGTAGATGTTCTGAGCAATCGAATGGTGCAATGAAACTCACATGTTACGGGGCAGAGCTGAGGGTACCGGTACCCTGAAGATTTTAACGCCTACATTGTTGTATTAATGTAACGCAGTGATCTATAATGATACAACATGCATTGAATGAGTGCCTCTGCGCTAGTTGAGATGGCTTTAGAAAAATAGCTATATATCCTCAAGAATGCAAAATCGCTCGGTCAAAGATATGTTTTTCTGAATTCAGAGATTCTGCTGGATCGACTGGTGTCCAAATATTCACACGTTACTGGGCAAAGTTGAGGATATGGTATGCTCGAAGGTGGCACACCGTATTTCATTAGGAAATTAGCCATATCTGCTCAAGAAAGGAAAATCGCTCGACAAAATATATGTTTCTCTGAAAGTAGAGATTCTGAGCAATCGAATGGTGCAAAGAAACTCACATGTTATGGGGCAGAGCTGAGGGTACCGGTACATTGAAGATTTTAACGCCTACATTGTTGTATTAATGTAACACAGTGATCTATAGTGATACAACGTGCATTGAATGAGTGCCTCTGCGCTAGTTGAGATGGCTTTAGAAAAATAGCTGTATATCCTCAAGAATGCAAAATCGCTCGGTCAAAGATATGTTTTTCTGAATTCAGAGGTTCTGCTGGATCGACTGGTGTCCAAATATTCACACGTTACTGGGCAAGGTTGAGGATACGGCATGCTCGAAGATGGCACACCGTATTTCATTACGAAATTAGCCATATCTCCTCAAGAAATGAAAATCGCTCGACAAAATATATGTTTCTCTGAAAGTAGAGATTCTGAGCAATCGAATGGTGCAAAGAAACTCACATGTTACGGGGCAGAGCTGAGGGTACCGGTACATTGAAGATTTTAACGCCTACATTGTTGTATTAATGTAACGCAGTGATCTATAATGATACAACGTGCATTGAATGAGTGCCTCTGCGCTAGCTGAGATGGCTTTAGAAAAATAGCTATATATCCTCAAGAATGCAAAATCGCTCGGTCAAAGATATGTTTTTCTGAATTCAGAGATTCTGCTGGATCGACTGGTGTCCAAATATTCACACGTTACTGGGCAAAGTTGAGGATATGGTATGCTCGAAGGTGGCACACCGTATTTCATTAGGAAATTAGCCATATCTGCTCAAGAAAGGAAAATCGCTCGACAAAATATATGTTTCTCTGAAAGTAGAGATTCTGAGCAATCGAATGGTGCAAAGAAACTCACATGTTACGGGGCAGAGCTGAGGGTACCGGTACATTGAAGATTTTAACGCCTACATTGTTGTATTAATGTAACGCAGTGATCTATAATGATACAACGTGCATTGAATGAGTGCCTCTGCGCTAGCTGAGATGGCTTTAGAAAAATAGCTATATATCCTCAAGAATGCAAAATCGCTCGGTCAAAGATATGTTTTTCTGAATTCAGAGATTCTGCTGGATCGACTGGTGTCCAAATATTCACACGTTACTGGGCAAAGTTGAGGATATGGTATGCTCGAAGGTGGCACACCGTATTTCATTAGGAAATTAGCCATATCTGCTCAAGAAAGGAAAATCGCTCGACAAAATATATGTTTCTCTGAAAGTAGAGGTTCTGAGCAATCGAATGGTGCAAAGAAACCCACATGTTACGGGGCAGAGCTGAGGGTACCGGTACCTTGAAGATTTTAACGCCTACATTGTTGTATTAATGTAACACAGTGATCTATAGTGATACAACGTGCATTGAATGAGTGCCTCTGCGCTAGTTGAGATGGCTTTAGAAAAATAGCTATATATCCTCAAGAATGCAAAATCGCTCGGTCAAAGATATGTTTTTCTGAATTCAGAGATTCTGCTGGATCGACTGGTGTCCAAATATTCACACGTTACTGGGCAAAGTTGAGGATATGGTATGCTCGAAGGTGGCACACCGTATTTCATTAGGAAATTAGCCATATCTGCTCAAGAAAGGAAAATCGCTCGACAAAATATATGTTTCTCTGAAGGTAGAGATTCTGAGCAATCGAATGGTGCAAAGAAACTCACATGTTACGGGGCAGAGCTGAGGGTACCGGTACATTGAAGATTTTAACGCCTACATTGTTGTATTAATGTAACGCAGTGATCTATAGTGATACAACGTGCATTTAATGAGTGCCTCTGCGCTAGTTGAGATGGCTTTAGAAAAATAGCTATATCTCCTCAAGAATGCAATATCGCTCGGTCAAAGATATGTTTTTCTGAATTCAGAGGTTCTGCTGGATCGACTGGTGTCCAAATATTCACACGTTACTGGGCAAGGTTGAGGATACGGCATGCTCGAAGATGGCACACCGTATTTCATTACGAAATTAGCCATATCTCCTCAAGAAATGAAAATCGCTCGACAAAATATATGTTTCTCTGAAAGTAGAGATTCTGAGCAATCGAATGGTGCAAAGAAACTCACATGTTACGGGGCAGAGCTGAGGGTACCGGTACATTGAAGATTTTAACGCCTACATTGTTGTATTAATGTAAAACATTGATCTATAGTGATACAACGTGCATTGAATGAGTGCCTCTGCGCTAGTTGAGATGGCTTTAGAAAAATAGCTATATCTCCTCAAGAATGCAAAATCGCTCGGTCAAAGATATGTTTTTCTGAATTCAGAGATTCTGCTGGATCGACTGGTGTCCAAATATTCACATGTTACTGGGCAAAGTTGAGGATACGGCATGCTCGTAGATGGCAAACCGTATTTCATTAGGAAAACAGCCATATCTCCTCAAGAAAGGAAAATCGCTCGACAAAATATATGGTTCTCTGAAAGTAGAGGTTCTGAGCAATCGAATGGTGCAAAGAAACCCACATGTTACGGGGCAGAGCTGAGGGTACCGGTACCTTGAAGATTTTAACGCCTACATTGTTGTATTAATGTAAAACATTGATCTATAGTGATACAACGTGCATTTAATGAGTGCCTCTGCGCTAGTTGAGATGGCTTTAGAAAAATAGCTATATCTCCTCAAGAATGCAAAATCGCTTGGTCAAAGATATGTTTTTCTGAATTCAGAGATTCTGCTGGGTCGACCGGTGTCCAAATATTCACACGTTACTGGGCAAAGTTGAGGATATGGTATGCTCGAATGTGGCACACCGTATTTCATTAGGAAATTAGCCATATCTGCTCAAGAAAGGAAAATCGCTCGACAAAATATATGTTTCTCTGAAAGTAGAGGTTCTGAGCAATCGAATGGTGCAAAGAAACTCACATGTTACGGGGCAGAGCTGAGGGTACCGGTACCTTGAAGATTTTAACGCCTACATTGTTGTATTAATGTAACACAGTGATCTATGGTGATACAACTTGCATTGAATGAGTGCCTCTGCGCTAGTTGAGATGGCTTTAGAAAAATAGCTATATCTCCTCAAGAATGCAAAGTCGCTCGGTCAAAGATATGTTTTTCTGAATTCAGAGATTCTGCTGGGTCGACCGGTGTCCAAATATTCACACGTTACTGGGCAAGGTTGAGGATACGGCATGCTCGAAGATGGCACACCGTATTTCATTAGGAAATTAGCCATATCTCCTCAAGAAATGAAAATCGCTCGACAAAATATATGTTTCTCTGAAAGTAGAGATTCTGAGCAATCGAACGGTGCAAAGAAATTCACATGTTACCGGTCATTAGGAAAATAGCCATATCTCCCCAAGAAAGGAAAACCGCTCAACAAAATGTATGTTTCTCTGAAAGTAGAGATTCTGAGCAATCGAACGGTGCAAAGAAATTCACATGTTACCGGGCAGAGCTGAGAATGCGTTAGCCTCGTAGATGGCAACCCTTGCAGCATTGAGAAAATAACTATATCTCCTCGTCTAATCATAACTGCTCGACAAAACATGTGATATTCGGAAAGTAAAAGGGAGTGGTGCAAAGAAATTCTCACGTTACTGGACAAAGCTGAGAGTGCCGGTATCTTGAAGATTGCAACGCCTATAAATCTTTGTTGTATGTATACAATTGATCTCTAATGATCAAATGAATGTGAATGAGCTCTTCCGCGCTAATTGAAATAAGCTTTAGGAAAATAGCTCTATCTCCTCCCTTAAGCAGAATCGCTGGGCTAAACATATATTTTTCTGAATGCAGAGATTCCGCTAGATCGAAGGATGTAAAGAAATTCGAATGTTACTAGGCATCGCCTTTTGATCTTCACATATGTTTTCCATCAGTGTTGTACCTTACCGTGATGATGGCCTTAGCACCGAAATGTTGGTAAATCATCCTGGTGCTTTGTGAATATTCCCTATTACTTTTACTAACACCACTGTCATCACCAATTTGGGATTGATATCACATCAGTAGAGTAGATCTCGTCACAAGGAACCTAGGTAACTTTCCAATTTCTTTGGCATCTGATCATGAGCGCGCACTAGGAAAAGAAGGAAAAATCAGTTTGAATCACATATGTGCTCTTTAAAATTCTCATAGCGTGTTATCTAAATGCTGCTATGTAGGTATGCTCGTATGGAATGAGGGTCCCCATGAATGTAGAATATTAAAGATTGCACGATGCACTAAAATAGTGAGAGAACTGGAAATATATAAAAAAACTCCAAATGCTGTGGTTAACATTTTTATGACTACAAAATCTGTGCTACAAAATAGTGCATGCATTGCCCGGATTCGTTGTGTCAATATTCCCTATTACTACTACTAATATCATGCGATATCATGAGATAAACACATTCTGTTTACGCAGCCGTAATGATCAAACTGAAGCGCTCTCTCAAATTTTCGTTACTTGGAGCCGTAAACACCTTCGGTTCGACTTCGGTACCACAAATGTTTACAGACTCTGAATGGTTCAATTCAGAGCGCTCTTCACAAATTCGAATCATTGAATTTTCAGTCTGAGAACATAAAACTTTTTGCAAAAAGCTGGACACGCTCTCAATATGAAGACCTAAACGTTGTTTTGTTCTGCACAACGGATCGACATGAGAGTTTGATGGCCATAAGGAAAATAAAGAGTGAGGACGCACTAGCCTAACACTAAAATATATAACTTTCGGAAGTATTTTCTAAGGCATGAAATTCATCAGATCTGGGCGAATCGAACCGCTTATATCGAAAGTTGATGGAACAGTCGTTCATGCCCTCACAAGCGTTGTCATCGCTAGCCATGTCATTATCAATATCGATATCGGTCAACGAGTTGATGCAAAACAAGTGATCAATATTTGAAGGTTGGCTTCTATCATCGTAGCATCGTTGCACACTAATATCGTATTGATAACTGTCATTAACATTATTCGGCTTTATCTTTTCATCAATTGCGCTCTCTCTTTTCTTTAAATGCATTGTTTTGATCAACCAATTGTGTCTTGATTAACCAAGCTTGAGGATAAATGATTAACCCATCAACCATTACAAGCTTTTCAAAGCGATCAATCGCGTGGCGTTCATTTTCATTGCTGTACTTATGGCTATTTGAAATTCAGAGGCTGTTGAAAGTTGTTGAACATTATTTTCGTTGAAATTTTTTTTTGTATTGTCTACGTTAATCGAAGCGAACAGATTTTATTATTGAAAACAAAAAGGACAAAATGGAGAAAAATATTTACAATAGATATTCAAAGTCAACCAAAAAATAATGCGATTCTCATTTGTTGTGCAAAAAATCAAGTGAATCAAATAATTTTTCAATTTAATTAATAATTCAAATAAATCTAATAATAAATTCAAATAGATGTGATTCCTGATTCAAACAGTGACTTCAAATAAATCAAATTAAATCTGGAGCAAAGCAAAATTTAAATAATTCTAAACGAATAATTCTCCCAAAAATAATTCAAATAATGCGATTATTTGAATTATTTCTCCACACCGTCAGCTGTCCTAATCAGTCCCAATTAGTATGGCCTGTTGTGTTCCTTCCTAAGCTTGCTACAGACCAGCCTGTTGTGTTCCTTCCTAAGCTTGCTACAGACCTTGCTACAGACCAAAAAAATTTTGACTCGATCTGAACCCATCCGAATCAACCTTTCAGATTCTGAAGTTCGGTAATCCGATCGAATTTCACAATACCCCGGTCGAAAACGGAAAGAATATATATTTTGAGAAATCTTAAATTCAATGCTACGATCGGACTGCTAAATTCTAGGATCTTAATCCGTTTTCGATTTCGAAACACCTCTAATCCTACTGAGCAAATCTCGGTTGGTTAACATCACTATTACAGTCCAACGTTTCCATTCTCGAACGAAATTTAGATATATCCAACCCAATTATAAACTTCATTATCACTGAGCTAGTATAAGGCTTAGGAAATATTCATCGTTGGTGAGTGATAAATTTCAAAAAACATTGATCAGATTAAACTCATTCAGTTAATACAATGAAGTGATTCTGATTGACATGGCTCAGTACCTCACACATGCTTTCCATAGAAAATCTTCGTACGACTTATTTTTCTAGTCTGAAATTGGCATCCAATGAGTTGCACTCTTGGAATGTTCTGATTGTGATTTTTTAACGCGAGTGTAATACGTGAGCAATTGTTCCTGTGTGTTCCAATGCTAAACTGTTCTTATAGAGGAATGTCCGTTTTCAGGAACTTGCATCGATAGCAATTATGATCGCAAGTACAGTTACTCTTGTTATTGTGACAGTGTCGCTGATTTCACACACAAGCGCTAACTTCAAAACCAATTACAATGAAAGCGAAGCAAGAATGCTAGCCTACTTGTCTGGAGCGGCCTACTCGGATGATCCGCAGAAATGCGTTCAGAAGTAAGAACAACAAATTTTGATGAACCCTACCGTTCAACATGGTACTGAAGAGATTCAGCACGCTCATCGACCTGGAGTTTGAAATTTGTGATTATAATATGATGAAGAGATGCAAGCTCCTAACATTCCTTGCGGTTGAACGGTATTTGAATCAGTTGTTTCAAAATTCCGTCTATTTTCGGATCCATCGACGACGTTTTACAGATCGAATAACTTAAACTCTTACTTCTTGTTAGATGGTAAATTTATGATCAGTGGAAGTGTTACAGTTCTAGTTAGAAGGTTTTCTATCCTCATAATAGTGTCAATATAAATAAATTCCAGTTTGCTTCCGCCTGGTGAAAACTGGGAAGTTGTTGAGAAGGCAGAAAAATATTGCGATAAGGCGTGGAATACGTGCTCTGCATATGTGATTCGATCCGATGTTGCGAAACAGTTTATTGTCGTATATCGAGGCACCACAACCTCATCGCAGCTGTTCCTACAGGGCGCGCATACACTTGCCACAAGGAAAAATTTCTTAGCTGCTGGAAAGGTTCGACTCTAATTCATCCAGTGTGTATTCAGCACGTTCGTTCGAGTGGCATCTGATGCCACGCCGGAAAAGCTGTTCCGATCGATCAACGAAGATCAAAATTTCCTTCCAGACCATCACTGCTTGAGGGTGTCCACTTGTATGCACCATCAAATGTGAGCGTGGGTTACCCCGTTTAAAGTCTCGTAATTCTAGGTTCACCCATACTTCATTAACGGTGTCAATGCGTTGTGGTTTGATATATCAAAGCACTTGAACAACGAACAATACAAGTCGTATCCAGTGATATTCACGGGGCACTCGTTGGGTAATTGTGTCTTCATTTCATGTAGAAGAAATTCCTTTCGAACATTGTGAATGGTCTCAGTTGGTCTCGACGAAAACTAACCATAATGTAGTTTGGAACGTATTGTTGATCGACGCTACTTTTGAAGGAGGTGCAATGGCGTCATTAGCTGTGATGAGAACGGTATTTAAGGGATTAAGATCGTCAGATCAGGTCAAATTGGTTTCATTCGGTCAACCAAGAGTGGGCGGAAAAGATTTTGTGGCGAAACACAATGAGCTGGTGCCGTATAGGTGAGCAGTTGCAGCAAATTACGTTTATCGAGTACCAATGAAAAGGTTACCGTTGCATGATGAGTTCGCCAGAAATTCTCATCGTGCTGTAAAATGTATTTGTCCAATATGCATACTTCCTATCTACCATACAAATCTACGTCCAGTTTGCTTATGTATTAGAATTAGCACAAGCTTGAGCATGGAACGCTACTCTAGGTACCGAATTGCAATAGCTTAACAACTGCTAAACACCATACAGAGGTCTCGGTGGGGCATGCTGAATCAGTTAAAATGAACAATAGATAGAGCAAAACGATGACCGGTAATATGGAGTGGATATTGTAACATTGAGCTAAAGGGTCGTATTGAAAGAAGTCATTAATATTATTTAAAGTTTTCGCGTTGTCCATAAGCACGATATGGTTCCACATATCCCGCCATGCAGAAGAGATGAAAATTACGTGGCTGGCAGCGACGGAAGTAAGCCTTGCGATACCGAATCGGATGGTTTTTATCATCATGGCATCGAAATATGGTCAGTCTGTTTGATCCTGTGTTTAATTGTATGTGTACATTTGAATAAATACACATTTGTGTTTATACTGCGATCTGTTTGACAGGTACCCGGAAAGCATGGCCCCAGGATCGCAATACAAGGAATGCTTGGGAGAACCGAAAAATGAAGATTTTCGTTGCAGCGATCAGTTTGTGTATCAAAGATCTGGAGTGTACATGAACACTATCGAGGATCATATTGATTATTTTGATCATCTCGTACGTTTTTGTTGATCGCTAAAAATCACAGTTCGAGAATTATCCACCAAAAGTCCTCAATTATGAAAACACCTAAATTATGTTATGTGAATAGATAATTTAGTCTCATCACAACTATCAGAATATACCACCGAATAACGGTATAATTTTGCACAAGTATAGATCGTTCAGAGAGGATGAAATATGCAAACAACCAATTTGGATATGATTTAAATGTGAACGAGAAATATGGTTTGAAGCAGTGCTTGTTTAATGATTTGTGAATCAGGACTCAAAGTCGTGTTATCTTAAATCAAATACAAATCATCGATCACTAGTACTTGATAATTTCAGATATCGAAATTTGGTGCCATTGGATGCGCAGGTAATGAGCGAATGCTGTCGAAGTATAGTCTTTTGTCGAAAGCAGCCAAGAAAGCAAGCTCCGTATTGGAGACAGGTGTTACTGCTATGGTCACGGGCATGTGGAAGGCAGCCGATTGGTTTGGAGTAGTCAAAAAGTAGTTTACGGAAAAGAATTCGTTGTATTGCGATTATTTTGCATGTTGACATTAACAGCGTCCTACCAGGAATGTTCTACGCTAGCTTCTGTTGAAATTTTTTGATCGTTCACATGGTCTCTGTTTATCATCCGTCGTGTGTTAGCCAATCGCATTATTTACTGGCACACTGGCGTAATAAAAATTTCATCAAATCAATTTTCTCATTCATGCTTCTATAACGCACAATAAGCTCCTACTTACAGGTGATCTAACATGGTGTGGTTTATTATGTGCTCATTAATATTCTCATAGCATGTTATCGAAACACTCCTATGCAGGTATACTCATACGGAATGAGGATCGCTGGGAATGTAGATTATTAAAACATTGCACGATGCACTAAAATAGATAGAGAACTGGGAATATATGAAAAACACTCCAGATGCTGCGATTAACATTTCGATAACCACAAAATCTGAGCTACAAAATAGTGCATGATTTACCCGGATTCATTCGTATTTTATGGGTGAGAAATTAACAGTACTGAATACAAATCAAACGAAAATGCGAGATCTATCACTTGGCGAACTGTTACTTCGTTTGCACAGTTCTTCATCGCAAACGTTAAAAACATTGCATGATGCACTGAAATAGTTAGAGAACTGGAAATATATGAAAAATTCCTTTGATGGAATATGAAAAAAGAGAGCTGGAATATGAAAAATTTCGAACTGCAAACAATGCAAAACGAAAAGAAGAAGTACAAAATGGAGAAAAATATTTACAAAAGGTGTTCAAAGTCAATCGAAAAGTAATGCGATTCTTGTTTGCTCACCTGAGTTATGTTCTGAGAAAACGGTTTAAATATCCACACCATCAGTCGTCCTAATCAGTTGCAGTTTTTGTGGCTTGGTAACCGTATCCCTTACCAAGATTGTTACAGACCAGTGTTGGCTTTCGAAAAAAATTTGGCTCGGTCTGAATCCATCCCAATCGACGTTTAGTGATTCCGAAGTTTGGTAATTCGATGGAATTTCGGAATTCCTCAGCCGGAAACCGAACGAATATATATTTTGAGATTCTAAAATTCGATGTTCCAATCGGATTACGAAATTCTTAAATCTTATTCCGTTTTCGATTTCGAAATTCCTCAGATCCAACCAAGCGAACTCCAGTTGGTTACAATCACTAACACAGCCCAACGTTTCCATAGTGTGTAGGGATGTTTTCATTCACGAACGAAATGGAGAGTGATCCATCCCAACTGAAAATTTGATTATCATTGAGCTAGCATAAGGCATAGGAAATATTCGCCGTTGGTGAGTGGTAAATTGCATTGATCGGAATCTCTGGAAAACTTATCGATCAGGTTGAACGCATTCAGTTAATACAATGAAGTGATTCTGATTGACATGGTTCAGCATCTGCTTTCGATTCGTATTGCACCGATGCTTCTGTAGAAACTCTTCAGACGACTTATGTTTCTAGTCTAAAACAGGCATCTCATGAGTTCCAGTCATGGCCTGCTCTGATTGAGATTTTTGAACGTGAATGCAATACGTGAGCAACTGTTCCAGTTTATTCCAATGCTGAAGTGTCCTGAAATTAGGCTATCCCTCTTCAGGAACTTGCATCGATTGCAATTATGATCGCAAGCACAGTTACTCTTGCTATTGTGACAATATCGCTGGTTCCATACGTGAGCGCAAACCTCGAAACCAACTACAACGAAGAGGAAGCCAGATCGCTAGCCTATTTGTCTGGAGCGGCCTACTCGGGTGATCCGAAGAAATGTGTCAAGAAGTATGAAACAATAAATTTTAATGAACCCTACCGTTCAGCATGGTGCTGAAGAGATTCAGTACGCTCATCGACCTGTAGTTTGAAATTTGTGATTATAATATGCTGGAGATGCAAGCTCCGAACATTGTTGCGGCTGAACGGTATTTGATTTAAACGTTTCAAAATTCCGTACATAATCGGATTTTTCGACGATGTTTTACGGAGGCACATAATGCGGTTGTATTTTTGTGAAATTCGATCAACTTAAGCTTGCATCTAGATAAAAGAAATTTATGATTATTTTAGAGATGTTAGATTCTAGTTAGAAGGTTTGCCATCCTCATAATTGTGTCCATTTGAATAAATTTCAGTGTGCTTCCGTCTGATGAGAAGTGGGAAGTGGTTGAACGGATAGAAAAATATTGCGACTTGATGTGGAATACGTGCTCTGCATATGTGATTCGATCCGATGTTGCGAAAAAGTTTATCGTCGTATATCGAGGCACCACAACCTCATCGCAGCTGTTCCTACAGGGCACGGGGGCACTTTCCGGAAGGGTACAATTCTTAGCTGCTGGAAAGGTTCGACTCTAATTCATCCAGTGCAAATTCGGCATGCTCGTTCGAGTGGTCAGCGAAGATCAAGATAGAATTGTAGGGTGTCCCCTTGCATGAACTATCAAATGTGAACGAGAATCACTCCGTTTAAAGCCTTGCAATTTCAGGTTCATCCATATTTCGTTAAGGGTGTCAATTATTTGTGGGATGATGTATCGAAGCACTTAAACGAGACACAATATAAGTCGTATCCAGTGATGTTCACGGGGCATTCATTAGGTAATTGAGAATGCATTTCGTGAGAAATCATTCGTTTCGAACAGTGTGAATGATTCGAGAGGAGAACTGATTGTAATGTAGCTTGCAATGTATTGTTAATTGATGGTACGTTTGAAGGTGGTGCAATGGCTTCAATAGCTGCGATGAAAACGGTACTTAAGGGATTAAGATCGTCAGATCAGATCAAATTGGTTTCATTCGGTCAACCAAGAGTGGGCGGAAAAGATTTTGTGGCGAAACACACTGAGCTGGTGCCGTATAGGTGAGCAGTTGCAGCAAATTACGTTTATCGAGTACCAATGAAAAGGTTACCGATGCATGGCGAGTTCGCCAGAAATTCTCATCGTGCTGTAAAATGTATTTGTCCAATATGCATACTGCCTATCTACCATACAAATCTACGTCCAGTTTGCTTATGTATTAGAATTAGCACAAGCCTGAGCTTGAGTCGATTCTCTAGGTACCAAATTGCAATAGCTTAACAACTGCTAAACACCATACAGAGTTCTCGATGGGACATTCTGAGTCAGTTATAATGAACGGTAGATTGAGCAAAGCGATGACCGGAAATATGGAGTGGATATTGTAAAATTTCGATTGTGATTGGCAATGATGTCGATCTGTTAATTCGATGGCACAACGATTGCAACTGAGCTGAAGTTTTTAGTAACGAGTTGCACGTCGCGCATTGAATTTATTGGGTTGAACTGTCGGATTGAAACAACTCATCAATATTTTTTGAGTTTCCGCGTTGTCCATAAGCACGATATGGTTCCACATATCCCGCCATGCACAAGAGATGAAAATTTCGTGGCTGGCAGCGATGGGAGTAAGCCTTGCGATACCAAATCGGATGGTTTTTATCATCATGGCGTCGAAATATGGTCAGTTAGTTTGGTTCGTATGTTTAATTGCATGTGTACTTTTGAACAACTTCATATGTGCGTTTAGACTGAGGCACTTCTATGATAAACTGTTTTGCAGGTACCCGGAAGGCATGGCCCCAGGATCGCCATACAAGGAATGCTCGGGAGAACCCAAAAATGAGGACTTTAATTGCAGTGATCAGTTTGTGTATAGTAGCACTGGGAACAAAATAATAGCGGATCATGCCAGCTATTTTGACCGAGTCGTACGTTTTCCAAATTTTCCGATAATTAATCACCAAAAATATTCAATCATGAAAACAGCTAAACCAGTGCACAATGCAGTCTCATCACAACTACCTGAATACGCCATTGAATAGTAGTATTGTTTGGCGTAGATCGTTTGCAGACGACAAATATACTAGCAACCAGTTTGGATATAGTTCAAATCAGTGCAGTACGACTGAGAAAAATATTTTGAAGCAGTGCATGATGGATGATTTGATGGAAACTCGTGTTATCTTTAATGAAATACTCGGTGATTACAGATAGTATTTTTTGGTAAAAAAGGATGCCCAACTAATGAGCAGAACCCATCTCGGGATGATTCTTTCCTGAGCCCATCCGAGAATGAAAACGCCTCATTGGAGACGAGTGTTGAAGCTATGGTCAAGGGCTTGTCGGAGGCAGCCAAATGGTTTAGAGAAGACAAGAAATAGATTGCAGAAAAGAATTCATCGTCTTGCGATTATTTTGCTTGCTGATGTTTCTTGCTTGTTGACATTCCTATCAGGAATCTAATACGCTAATTTTTGTTGAAATTTTTTGATGGTTCACATGGTCTCTATCTACCGTTCGCCATGTGTTAGCCATCGCATTACTCATTCACACAGTAGTATCATAAAGATTTCATCAAATCAGTGTTCTCATTCATGTTTCTATAACGTACACAATACCGATGCAAGCGATAACATTTGTGAGAGACCAGAATATTCGAATACCAAACGCAAAAGAATTTCACAGTCAATTACTCAGTTCCCAGCATTTTTAGTATACGAGCGTGGTTTGTGAATTGAGGTGATAGTGATTGAATAATATCTCTGTTCTGTGAAATATACGCAATAAATTTATTTAGATACATGACAAGTTTAACTAGCTTTTGTGGAACTAGCTTTTGGAACTAACTAGCTTTGTGGAAATTTAACTAGCTTTTGTGGAACACAAAAGCTAGTTAAATTTTGTGGAACACAAAAGCTAGAACAGCAAAATTGGTGCACATTAAGACGAGGTTGTCTCACCGCAGTTCCGCAATCGTGGTTGTATATTTTGTCTCAAACGCAGTTATTCTATCATTCCGCTATTATCAGTACTTAATTTACAATTTCATGAAACTTCAAACAATCAATGATTCAGTTTTATGGTCACCAACTCTATCATAATCATTATCAGTCACATGACCGCTTCCCAATGGTTAGCAGAGCTTCCATGAGTCTGCAATTGCACAGTTAGCTGCTGTGCTCACTTGCTGTGGTGTACATTGGAAATATTCGACCGGAGTGACTGCCGAGATACTTTGATTGCCGTTATAGCCTTAAATAGAAGCATTTTATGCCGATCGGATTTCAACGAATGAAATAAGAATAGCTTAAGGTGAATGGCTCTGAACATCACTAGATTACTAGCTCCATCAAGTTCTAATGACGAAAGCATTCAAAAAGCATCACGACAGTTTTGAACTTACCATTGATTTCATGATTGGATGGAAATTGGACAGTGATAGCCTATAGGGCCAATTTGAATGTGGAGCATTTTAGTTTGAATTTGAAAGAAGTGTGCGGAATGGGTGAAATGCTCTGTAATTGGCTTTAAACATAGAAATTTGCGAACATACCGTAACCCTGTCTGAAAACGTATCCTCCAGATGATATTGGAACATCAGCGCCGATACACGTGGTGGGTGGGTGCGTTCGAGGCATTTTGCTGTCAATTGAATCAATCTGAATGGATGAATTTACAATGTATTTATCATTTTGAACACACTATGCATTCTCAACTTTCACCTGACATTTCAGTAGAAGTCACACAATGCCTACGCTCTCCAGTATTGAACAAATCGCGTAGAAATCATTTACGACCAGTAAAAGAATTTTGGGAAACATTATGGGATATTACTTTCGTTGAATGATGGATTCCTTTGAAATGAGCCTAACGGATATTGATCCATGAGGTGGAGGAAGTGACCTCTCGTCTAAGAGTGCCAAAAATTGCATTGAATGAATGGCATAAAATAGGAGGTATTCGATCGGCAATGTCATAAAAGCGATCAAATATCAGCAGTTGTTCTAAGAAACGATAGAGATCTTTTGGAATCCGCGTTCTTCACAACAAACAAAGATTATGTCTGTAACACTGCGTTATGAACGTTTCCAAGCTTAACCTTCTCCATCCCAGATCCACAGCGACTGCCTCCTTCAGATACTGAAGATCGATTGTTATTGCTTGAACTGGCGCATAACACACTATCACTTGTGCTGGACGAATGCTGAGCTGCGATGTGTTGCTGAATAACCTTCTTCTTCTGATGTCGTGCTTTAGCACGTCGATTTTTGAACCATACCTGTGCAATGGCATCAGTAACGCATCGTAAACGATTGAAATAGTTTCAGAGAAAGATTGCGAGAGATCGATCTAATTTGAAATTCATCGAAGGAACAGATCTTACTTGATAGTCATTATAAGAAGACTTTTCAAACGAAACGTGAATAACCGAAGTATTGTACATGTGCTGGTCATCCAATTGGTGATGAAAACAAACAGAATTTGTGCATAGTCCTCCTGCAGATAGCGAAAAATACCTGAACTCTGGATTCAGGAAGTCGAATCCTTCGAGCGATATCCTCTCGCATGAATATATCTGGGTATCGTGTCTTCGCAAAATGACTCTCCAATATTTCCAGTTGGCCACGCGTGAAGGTCGTTCGCTCACGGCGTTGCTTCCTGCAAACGTGAAATCTGTGTGAGTTTTTGCGTATTTTGAAGAAATGCGTAAGAGATGGAAGGTGATCTCTGTTGAATCAGTGATTGCTACCAATCAAAACCTAAATGTGATTCGTAGAAAAGAACTGGTTCTGAACATGACTCAATATGCCATTTATGACTGATCGGATGCAATAACTGTTTTTTTTGTGCGTCCTCATGGTATTGCATCATGGGTCAGGCATTGAGTTATGCTTTCAAAATCACCTCCGTGAAATGCCGTTCCATGCAATTGGTGCTTCGCAATTCGCCAACGTACTACCAAAATAGCCCATTCCAGTCGATAAGAAATTGTGCGCTGGTGGATTGGCTGCAAAGCTAAGAGCAGTGGCTCCGGTCATATGCGCTGGTGTCGGGTAAGCACCTGCCGCATTCTTGAAGTACGCTGCTGCGGCCATATTTGCAGCTGAATTCATTGTTGCTGAAGTGGTGGTGGTTTGAACGATACCGTGTGGTAAGTGCGACATTCTTAACTGAAAAGGGGACCATCATTGTATGCGGATATTATATAATGAGATTGAGACGATCCGCATAGTGGAAAACACGACTAAACGTATTGAATTGACACAATACAATAGACGAGTGGTTCTAACGTGGGAAGGTTTCCCTTGAAGGTGAATATAAGTGCATCAGGAGAAATATTGATGAAATTGGCAAATCATTTTCCATAGATTTGCGGTCTTAAAATGTTTGTCTGATCGAAAGAACGCGATCTATTTGATACCATCTGCAGATTGTGGAAAGTAAACTTCTTGGTCAGTTGGATAATCCCATGATTTTCTGCTGAATTATCACTATGATGCAGTGGATCGACAGGGGAGAAGTGTGGCCTCGTAACTTTTGGCGGAGAGGAGGAGGGAATGGCACTTTGCGGCTGGGGTAAGATATGGAGTTGGAGTGCGTGAGAACCACTACGAAACATAAACGAATCGCTATTATCATACCAAGTGCAACTGTAATATCAACTGACGTTTGAGAATATTACAGAAACACTGCATTAAACGATAGTGATGTGATTTTCACAAATCTAATCCTTAAAGACGTATGAAGCAATTGCTGTCAACCATGATTTCACAAACCTATATTAGCCTGGAATTTTGGTTGATAAATTTATTCCAAATTTTAGTTGCTAACTCCATAATCTTCTAGAGCAAGCACACGTTCACAGCTGATGAACAGTGATGAGACTATAAGACTCATGCAGCAGTAAAACAAAAAAAAAAAACAAAACAAGCAAACAAACGTTACAGTATCGTGGATTATAAACGGAAGCGGCGTGTGACTTAATGAGAATAGCCGAATATGCCAGCGTGTGATCACACTTACAATCATCCCTTTCATTGACATCGACACTAGAAACTACTGCTCACTATGGCTTCGTATTAGCAATTGCAGTAATGAGTAATTGTTCTTAGCAGTGATTACAGTCACAATCACACGTTTCAAGAAAGCTTTCTCCCTATCAGCTTATCATATGAGAGTTAATTGGAAGTGGAAGTTTGGTCTGCTTTAAGCATTGCAAGTAAAACTAGCTGATAGCAGGTAGAGAAAGAGCAAGAACAGGAGTAAGTCAAAGACGAAATAGACAAGGAACGTTATCATATCAGTTGAAGCGGTGGTGAACTGATAAAAGGAGAAAGCCTTCTTGAAAAGATAAACAATACTCGTGAATGTGTTAAATGGAACCGAACAGAGTGTGAATTTATTGCTATTACTCGTATTTTATGATTGTGATCATGAATTTATGACGAGTTGAGGTGGAATGTTTGACTGCTATTGATACAATCTAGTCTGGATCGATTTCATGCGCTCGACCAATTTCCGATGCATGATCGCGTTAGCTACGAGAGAACAATACAGCTTCGTACCGTACTGTGAAGTAGATCACTAGTGCGGACCATACTTATTTTGATTTTTTGGTTTCGCATTCGTTGTAGATTGATTTCTCGATGAATATCTGGGTGAGTGGAAATGGAGCGTTGGGTTATGCGCTCACTTGTTTCATGCTTCAATTTTCGTCATATTACGCATGCTGTCATACTTCAATATTGCATTCATGTATCGGTGTTTTTGCCGATTTTGAACGAAATTTTTCAGAATCATCAATAAATGATTGAGGTTGATTTGGGAATGTAAGAACCGCATAGGATGCTTTCTGTCAGCAATCAGAATAATCCATTTCGAAGTGAACCTTAAGAGAGCACTGATTTCTTTTGTCTACACTTTTCAGCACGTTCATTCAAGTTTTAGGTTAACTTCTGGTAGATTGCAAGTTCTAGCGATTGTGTGCATTGAATTTCATGTGCCTATGTTCTTTTTTTTGCGTGATTACTGAATCACGCAAAAAAAATGAAGTTCTCAGTTCAACAGTGATAATTGACAATATTGAGTGATTTGTAATCAGCGTAGAATAAGATTAGGTTATTGCTTATTTGCTCTTTAGATCACATATCACGTATGTTCCATTTTCTCTTGGTTTGATTTCTAGCTCTCTTTATGATAACTAACAATAACCAGTTACCATCTCACCACTCTGGAATTTTATATGATAATTTGGATTCAGCAACTGAATAAAGGTTTACGTGAATATTGAGTGAATGCTGTGCGATAAGTTAGCAAGCAGGCAAGAAGTAAATAATATTCCTTCGAGCATTCCATACTCAACTATCATTCACACGAAAACAGTAATAGAAGTGCAGCGAGCAAGGTAAGTATTGACACTGCTGCATAACATTAAGGAAAAGAGACGGAAATCGTGAAATATCGATTACTGAATCACGCAAAATGGAGTACTTTCCAAGAAACAAGGAGCAGAAATTGAATCAATGTAAGATAATTGACGATCATAACAGAGTGTTTCATTTTAAGTTAAATACAGCGTTTCAAGTTGAAATAGCTGCTATTCAGTAGCAGTAAAATGAGGAGATCTCATCGTATCTTTCACTTCTCGTATGTTTTTCCAAACAGAGTGAGGACAGCCATCACAGGTTGATGAGGTTTTGATTTGACGAAGTTTCTGACAGGTGCTACGAAATGGTAGTATGTGAATTGCGAAATGTTTTGAAGAAAAATGATCGCGGAAAGAGTCTGTAAGCATTGACCTGTTACGTTGTGGATCACAATCAATGAAATGCGCAGCATAACTTCAAGGATTGATTGAATTTGTTCCGTGATAGATTACAGTGATAAGCAGATCGCTGAATTTCCAACCGGCTGTGGTTTAGTGTAGGAGATGACTGAAAGTTCGTAATCTCTGTCGACATCTCTGTTGTTTGAGGGATTTTCGGCTCGAATTCGAACCATTCCATTCAGTGATATCTTAGGAAGTGAGAATATGATTGTGTGCATACTAGTGATTCTGTGGAAGAATTGCAGGGTCTTAAGCATTTCGCATGAGTTTATTTGACGATAAAGCATAAAATAGATAAAATTATACAACAGTGAAGCAATAAGTATTCATAATAATTATAATCATAATATCAGAAATAATAAAAAGATCACAATAAGGAATGTGAAGCTACTCCTCTCTCATATATATATATATATATTCAAGAACAACGAACAAATTTCAGCAATTCAGTTAGAGCTTCTGATCCAGAGCTTCCGAAGTTTCCAAATTAAAGCTCTGAATACGGAAAAGAAGATAGTAAGTAGAAGTTACAAAAGAAAATTGATAATCAGGCAAGCATGCGACTGCATAATGCACAACACACACATTTCAGTTGACATATTTATTTGAGTGTCTTCAAGCTCACAAAAAACCACTTCTATCATTCACTCAATGCAACAAATATGACTTTCTGGGATTTGAAGAAAACTTCCAGCACTGAGTGAGGCATTGTGCACCTAACATGCAACGAAGAGAACAACTGAGCACTTGATCTTCAGATCAACTGCAATGACATTGCAAACCACATAACATACAACTAAATCGTGATAATGAATAAAATTCTGAGTACCTAAAATTACTGAAATTTGGGAGTGGCTCGAAAAAGAACACAAAACATTCGCACGAAAATAGTACAATACAATGACAGAAACATAAATCGAATATTCACTTTCATAATATTGTTCAGAATCATAATGAAGTACAAACAGAAAGCAATATTTTGACGAGCATATCAGTGCACTGAATGAAAAACAAATAAGCTCATTCATTCAAAGGAATCATATTTTGATGATATTGAAGGAACTATATCTTACGAAAGCTCATTCATGGTTTGATGTTATCTCCTCAACATTTCTTTGATGTTATTCATTTACTTCGAATCAGTCTCATTTTGAAACGATTTCGTCCAAGTGTCTAATGCGTATTAAATTGCCTCTTGCTGACTATCTGACTGATGTGGTTATTTCATAGAATTTTATCGTAGGAATGAGAATATGTCATGAAACTGATGCTGCGTGTGACATGAATGGGATAGTAGTCAATGATGCGCATGCGTTCATCTATGCTTGCTTGCGTGTCAACTTTGAATGCTGATCGTAATCATTTCCATGGTCATCACAATTTCAAGCATTTTTATTACCATCACCCGATCATGATCATTCATTGATTGATGAACTTCCACGGATCAGCGGCTGCAGCCGCACCATATGTGGCTGCCGCACTGGTTGGATACTGGAAATAGTCCATAGGTGTCGGAACGGCCGACTGATAACTCCCATAACCTGAAATATCAAAAAGATTTTCTTTAATTATAACGGGAACAAGGCTTTAAAATCATGTGAACCCATCAACTGTTCCAATCGTGAGTTGAAGTAAGAGTTGTGAGTTAGTTCAAATAACGCTATTAGTGACGATTTCCGAGTGATGGAGTCAATCGACATGCATTTGATGTATGATGCTTGACTGGGGGCAGCCGTTTGGATTGTAAAAGTGTGAGCTTGAAAAGCAGTTTCATTGTTGATCGCCAAAGCGATCAGGAACACAATAGGCGAGAGAAGGGGTGCAGATCCCAAAACGAGTTCATCAATTGAGTTGACCCATTCATACACTCATATCGCATCGCATCATAATGACTGTCAATTAATTGTTACCGTATCCTTGAGGGAACGCCTGCTGTGCAGCGTATGCGGACGATGGTGATATTGTGCCAATGTAGGAAGACGGTATGATGGGTAGTTTTGTGTGATCGATTTCAACCGGAGATGTTGTGGTGATCGGATCGGTTTGTTCCGGGAGCACCGTGTCGGCATTCTCCTCGATTTTTACTTGAACCTGGAATTTGAACTCATTATCAGTTGAACTGAGTAAAATTTGAGAAATACTGTTTTTTTTGACAGATACTTTGGTTGGTAAAACTACAGTGGGCATCTTGATCAAACTGCACTAAAAGTCTCATCATTCTTTGTGGTTTCGTGGAAGCATTGCAGTTGAAAATAAACGCAGTCAAGAAACACACTGAAATGTTACCTCATTTGGTTCACTATTTGCAGGGTGTCCTTCTGAGGAGGTGTTACTGTTTGTATGATTTGTGGAAGTGGAGTGACAAGCGGCGTTATTGCTGACGTGTGCCTCTTGCTTAGCCGCTTTCTTTTGCTGACGTGCTTTTGCACGACGATTCTTGAACCAAACCTGAAGTGAATTAATTAGTTTTTAGAAGATTGTTTCAACAGTTAGTGTTCGTATACACTTGTGGATGAATATGCAGTGGAGCATCGATTTGGATCACGGTTGATCAAATTTGTTGACGGACCGTTTTGAAAGTGCCATGATTACCTGAACTCTCGATTCGGGTAGCTGAATTTTTAGCGAGATCTCCTCTCTGATGAATATATCTGGATATCGCGTCTTTGAAAAATATCCTTCGAGAACTTCCAACTGTATCCGTGTGAATGTTGTACGCTCACGGCGTTGTTTCCTGTAAAATGAATCATTTGGCCAATCTATTTGCGACGAATGGATTCAAGTTTCAGACGATTTAGACTGAAACTAGAGCAGGTTTCAGCAATAAAGCAACACTGGCTAAATTTTTTTGCAATGTTTTCTGAGTGCACCACATTAAGAAATTATGGTATCGTAAGAAATTTGACGTTGAAACGAATCAGTCGAATCATATAACGTACTCATTTTCTATGCGCTCGCATGCTGGCCTGTACTAAAATCAATTCTAAATTGAACTCCATTCGAATGCTTACGGAGTTTGCTCACTCCACATTACCAATTGAAGGCATCGAAACGTCAAGTGTCAAGGATATGGAGAGCAATTGAGGTGTAATGCAACGAGATGTTTGATGTTATGTTTATCTAGTTCTTTGAAAGGCGTGTAATGGTTGAGTCGAGGTGAAGCATTTATTTTCGAATTACGATGCAACCTAAGATGAATTTTGGAATATAGTCAGTCTCTTAGATGCGTTCAAGAAAAGTAGATTTGATTGATTCCATCCATCAAATTAACTCTATCCACCAGGTACGACTGGATGCAATGTGATTTCTAGGTGTGAAATGCTGGTTGGACAGTAACAACTGAGTGATATCCCAGATGCAGTGGAAGTGAAAAACCGAAGTGCTGTAAGATTCTGAGCAGTAAATTTTTTGGCATGTCGAGTGTCTCGAGTTCACTAATGATTGATCGGAACATTCGCTCAGAGTAGATCACGAGGATCAGGTGAGGAGCTATAGAAAGCTGATAAGCGAATCCGAACTGAACAACTGACCTCGACGCCTGTCCAGCATTCCATGCGGCCATGCTAGCAGTTTGACAATCGGCCAATGAGCCACCGATGTAGCCCATGCCAGCTGGCAGAAAATTATGTGCGCTCGGAGTGGTGAAACCCAAAGCGGCCGCTCCGGGCATATGCGGATTACCATAGCCACCGTTTTTGAAATAGGCTGCGGCAGCCATGTTTGCTGCGGAACTCATATTAGCGGCTGCAGCCGCGCTGCTGACGCTCACGGTTGGAATGTAAGACATTCACTGAAATTCGAATTGAACTTAGATGTGATTCGACGAATTCGATGTGAGCAGCACGATCCGAATGCTTCGAAACGACAGAATTAACCCGAAACAAAACTCGCAGATTTCAACGATACATTTGTAAAATTGGTTAGAGCATGAAATGGATTCAGTGCCAAATTGACATTATAACACAGAGCTATTAAGGAATACTGTGGCGGTCTTCATGCATACTTAAACCTTGATCGACAACATCACTAATGAGGTATTGGGCAGAACTCAACGAAAATGGTCCTGCCGTTGGAAACTTTACATGCGTTGTTTCATTTATCTGATCGACAAGCCTTTCTCATTCCAGTGAATTTCATTATCCTTCGAAAACGTTGAGTTAGGTCAGAATGTTGCTGTAACAAAATTCGAAAGTTTAATCTGTTCGAAATATTGCAAGGAATCAGTTGCATTTTGTTCAATGCAATCTTGCTATTGACAGTTGATGGGCTTAGCATCAATACCGAAGAGCGTAATTGGATTTACACGGTATTATGATAGTAATTCGATGATAATGCCCTTGTGAAAGTGGAATAATAACAGTAAGCTTGTGTAGAAGTCGAAACGAATGTGAACAGAAGGGTGGAAAGATTCGTTGAAGTTGTGGAAGACAATCGGCTTGGGCTCTGATAATATGGGATGATCGGAGGTGATCCTCTCGGGTAGAGCATTTGAAAAAGATAATCGTGTCTGAGCACATTCAGTCATTCCAGCCATAACAACACCGACTGCAGCAATGCTAGCATAACACGATCAATTATTCAAACAATAACGCAATCTGCTTATTTCTCAAATGAACTTTCACTAAACAGATTAAAGAGGGGATCACACAATATTATATTAAGTAATAAATCAAATACAACGCTGATCGGCTTCACTCACTTTGCATTACTTTACATTCACAACAACTAATATTATGAATTCTTGCAAATATTATGCGTTCATTGCACTATATGATACATCTTCTATTGGCAATAAAACATAATGAAACGCCTAAACGCGACATTTCAACAACTTATTCAACATGGCTAAGAGTGTTAGAGTGAGGCAAGCTGATTACGGTAGATAGTCTGTTTGTTCGGTGAAAGAGGAGAGTGGTCGTCGTATTCATATAATATATCAGATATGGACGTTTTGTGAGCTGTCGCGTTGCGCCCGGCCGGCTCAGTTCGACCAGCAACGGCAGCAGCATCTCGCTACGAACCAATGCGTTTGCAAGTCTCTTTTCCAAAATTTTCTTGTCAAATTCCTTGCCAACTCAAATCATTTCAAATACTGTATCCGTGTCTGCGTTCATCTATCTGTATGCACCCTCCGCATTCGCCATTCTCTAAAGCATCTGACAAAATGCATTCATAGTCGCCCGTGAATAACGCTTAAGTGAATCAGCCAATCGGGACACACATTGGTCACGCCTTATCTAAACGCACCGCCCAATCAGCTGCACACAGCAGTCAGATTTCCATTACATTACGCATCACACATTTATTTATTCTGACTGGCTAAATTGCGTAAATGTTCGAAAACGGGATTTCGTTTCAAAAAACTATTAACCAAGAATCTTTCTAGCTGACATTGAATGATGAAGTGGATTGCGAACAACGAGGAATTTCATTGAGAAACATATTTTGCAGAACAAATTGATAAAGAACAACAGAGAGAGAATAGCTGGTAATCTGAGTGAAAAACCTGAAACCTGTCAAAGAAATCGTTCGATGATGATTACAAATAATGACATTTTCATAACTGATAAGAGGGTTGACAAGTTTTAGTGTCGTGTTTTCGGCCGGAAATGCTTGAACAAATATGTCAATATATGTATGTTGACGCTGATAAACCATCAATAAAGTAATCAAAGTAATAATGTAATAAGTAGGAGCTTCTCCTACCAAGCATGTTTGATTACTTTATTACTTTTGAATGTTTTTTTAGATTTGAGAAGTGATAAAATCTCAAAAACATGATCAAAATTCATATTTTGGTTTGACGTGTTAACAGAAATTGAAATTTTCAAGTAGTGATCAAAGAATTCAAGGAAATGTTTATGAGCAAAATGGCAACAAACTGACCTATGACTAGCAGATTTTTCGTTATTAATTGTTCCACAGAAAATAAATCAAGGGAGCGCTTTGCGAAGATGTGTTATGTGGTGATGGAGAGGACTTCTATTCATGTGGTTTCCTTGAACTAGTGAATACGAACTATTAATAACCTAAGATGGGATTTCGAATACTTCGTCAAGAAGTTTCAAAATCAGTATTCAATTCACAATCAGTGTTATCTTAAACTGAACAAAATAATGTCAGAATGACACAATTTTTTTGCATCATTTGAAGAGTCAGAGAACTGACAACAAAATGAATCACAATCAAGTTAATTGAACATGAATGCTCTGGATTAGGAATCGTCGCTGTGAATGATTATTACGGATTATACTGAGGTATCGGAATGAATTTTGAATTAATTCATTGAATCTATTGAACATATTGCTGAACATATTCCACGTTCATCATCACTCATTAATGATATTACTACTGATTTTACCATTATTAATGATATCACTGTGAATTATTACTATTCATTACTATAATTGTTGCTATCGTAAGTATCATCACATCTACTGAATTGAACACACTCATGATACAACTGTCAAGAGTTTTTCTAAGCTGCACAACATTATATTCCGATTGAGTGCTCAGATCGAATGCTGTAGAGTGCATAATATCTATAGTAGATATGGTGAGTGTATGCATGAATGTTGCTAAACTATTGTCAACAGAGTGGTGGAAATAATACAAATATGGCAAAGGAATGCAACTATGCATAGATGCGCGGTGTGCATCAAAGATGGTTTGGCCTCAGCATCAAACTAATCGCTATACAACTAAAGATGAAAACCGCATAGCATAGACTCTCGACAGGCGGATTAACAACTCTTTTGACGGTATGCGCTAAAAGTAACCGCACTTGAAAGCTTGTAAATCCGTTCGGTGTGTCCATCAAACAAAACATTGTGAAGATGTCGTCGCACACAATAATAGAAAACAATTTGACGATTAATGTAAATAGAGTACTTTATGAATATTATGACTGATAATCTTTTCTAAACACATCAAAAACATGATAGTTCATCAACAGCTTCGTATTGGTATTGTGAGTCCAGTTGAAAGCTGGAAAGTTTGACATTTAAAAGGGTTCTGCAAAAAGAAGGCGATCCACGCTTTCAAGAAATGCTGGTCCTGCTAACAAAGGCTCATGAAAATTATTGTAATATCATGGATAAAATTCTCCCATCAGAACGACCCAGTTCCCTTAAAATGAGATTGTAATCATCACCGTCATCAACTGACGGCTCAAGAGATAGGGTGATTCATCCGAACGTCAAATCAGTTGCAATAATTTGAATTTAATTAAAATGCGTTATGAAATGATGTCACATCAATAGGGAATAAATCGAGAATGCATGCTGGTGAAAATTGCGAAATATACGGCATGAAGCGTATCGAATCGATTCCACAGAAGGACATGAGCATGATGACCAAAGAGTTCATGGAATGATATGGTAGACAATATGAATGAATACATAGTATAGGTGATAGCGTAGAGCATGAATGGTGATATGATTGATGGAAATAACGCGAGGAAAGTGTGAAATGATTTAGAGTTGGTCATACATTTGAACGCTTTAATGAAGAACAACAATATTTCGGAACGTTCTCTGTCGATTTTTGAGATTTTTGCAGTAGGCAACAGACGATAGGCTGGTTGGTTGCTAAAACCTTCATCAATCCTTGCCTAATCCTGATGGTTTACTGAGGGCTAATCGAGCTCACCGACTGCGAAAATGCGCTCGGCTAAGCAACGGATGATCCCCCTAAGATACTTATGAAACCGAAAATACTCTCGTCGCAGTCCCATCCGTCCGCCCGTCCATAAGACACTCATTCCAAACACGAATCTACCAACCAAACAACCACCACACTGTATTGTTGGGCATTGCCGTGACTGCAGCCATGCTGCTGTGCTGCGGCTTGGTCCTCTACCGTTGGATGGATTCGTTCATTATCGCATCGTATCCTATCGTATTGCGTTCTCCCCTCATCGAACAATTTTCTCACTAACTCCAGCCCCGCCTCCCGCACCTGTTTTACTCTATGCAACTGACTGTGAACCTATGATTTGATGATCTAGAATGAATGTGAATGCCCTAAATGATTTCATGTGGATATCTTTTTTCTTCGGTTTTTTCAACAAATCAAAGGATCGATCATGTGATATTTGTTACTGCATTGTTTCTTGTTTACTGTCTATTACTACGCAATTCTCCATGAGCCATCAAAAAGCAGTTGATGCAATTGAACTGAAATGATTGACACTGATTCATGTAAGCTAATAGAGTGAGCTTAATTTCGTCCCAGTTATGCGATCAAATTTAATGAATAATCTTGATCACCTTCATCAATTCTGATCGAAAATGACCGAGATTGTGGCGGAATCGGTTGTATATTGTTATCACTGAGCGACACAGGTATTATCGCTTAATTTGGAATCAAAACATCAATAAAGTCACAACAATTTCCATAGCCTTAAGAATTGAAGATCTCAATTATTCTGGAGAACTGATATGATATGTTCGAATAGACGTATATCATATGGAACGATCATAAAGTTACAGAATTATGTTCAGAATATGAATGTGAAAATGACACAGCTTAGGTATAACGGTGAGGAATTCTATAATGAATAATTTCAAGACTGGTATGAAATGCCTCCTTTCCGTTCGCATAATACGATTAAAAGCTTTTTTGGTAGGAGATCAAAGAGGTAAATAAATGATCACAATGATGAATAATAGGATACCTCAGTGCCCAGGTACACTGATTCAGTATCAGCTTAAGTGGATGGATACCTATAAATGTTGCAACTGTACGATGAATATTCTTCAGTAATGCGAAGTTGCTCGTCATAGTGAACTGTCTGTCTAATGATCCACTTCCTTAGTGTCTGCATTTGTACAATAGAGTTTTGTGAGATTTGTATTTTCATAAAGTATTACTGAAGAGTTTGTTTGTTCATGCTATTATGCTGCCTTATATCTTGATATTTATGTATGCGTCTTTATATGATTCGTTGATTCGTTGAGCATTGCGCATGACTAAAATGACTGTGTCAATGTACGAGGTGCTAATTCAGTACTAATAGAGTGGATTTTGCTTGCTTGGGTTCTATCTCATGTTTCGTCATGCCATCATTGGTAGACTTTCGACAGTCATGGTGTTCTTCCTATAAACATTCTTAAATATGGCTTCAATGTTAAGCGTGAGGCTGCGCTGCTTGTACCTATCTTCATTCTGATTTATATTATTGTGTCGATGATTTCATCCGATCACTTAGGATCAATATTTTTTAGTGATTAGCAGCACCATTCGCAGCTGCGATATTATCGGTACTCTTACAATTACTAACTCATGGACTGCTCATATAAACTCCATTGATGTTTTCTTAATCAACTAACTGATTCCTCGAATTACCACTAGAAGTCTTCAAATGACTCAAAACTGGAGGGATATTATCCAAATAAATACGTTGCTTATGCGATTGTTCGTTTTTGACCTGTTAGACTAATGTATTAAGAAGATCGTAATTAGTTATTTCTGTTTCATTTTTGGTCTTGCAATTACAGCAAATGTTATTTGAGTATTCGGTCAAATAGAACTGCCTACTATATCACTGATATTGTTCCTATAAGTCACTTATGTTCTCAATTGCTCAGTTCTGGAGTAGTAAAATTTGCTGAATATATTGTAGCATTTGCTTCTGGATCGGGCAACTGGAGCCTGACGCTTGTATGTTTCGCAACAGTAACCGAATATTCCTGTTCAAACGATAGATTTGTTAGTCAGTAATCATATTCATGCGGTGCTCTAAAGTGATATTGAATTGTCATATTGTATAGGCAATTAGTGAAGAAATATGACAACTATAACTCATTCGTTTATCTATTGAACGAAATCGAATGCGCATTCACTGCATATGAAATGAACCGGTTTTGAAATATTCACAGCAACACAATCGCATAGCATCGCATATTGATGATGGAATTTTTTGTGGTTACGTGCGTTTTAGAGATTGTTGTATGGAGGATGGTACTATCAAGCCGCTGAGGCAATGCAAAGTGCATCTTTATTTAGTTGATTTGTTCTTCTTCATAGCATCCTACTGCAATTACTATTATTATTATTATTCCAAAAGTGCAAACGAGACACAACGTCAATACCGTATATCTATGAGGATAGACGTCGAGTGTACATCTATCAACTGCACCAACAAACGTTCTGCACTCGTCAACTTCTAACAAACATTATTATATTGTCGTTACGAAACAATACTTGAGATAGGGTTATCAGACAACGTTTCGTTTACTCTAACAATTAGATATTAGATATTATTGTGTGTGATGACATTGAACCGAATCCTGCTATCGAATAAGCAAATCATTTCCGGTCATTCCAAGAAAATTTGTTATAAATGCAGCAGCAATATTGTAAGGGAGATGAGTAGCTGATAGGGGAGGTTGGAAGTTCGGAGTTGAACGAGAGTACTGATGCACGTAGTATGATTATATTTGGAGCATTAGAGACGTTTTGAACCAACGAGAAGAATAAAGGTGATACGTGAGAACACCAAATATGATCATTAGTATGTAATCTATCTCAGATGCAATTATGAATCGTAAGCATGTAAAGTGCAAACGAGACACATTCAAAGTGCAAACGAGACAAGCATTCTTTGCGAACGAGGTGAATTTTCTTGCTTTTTTTAGCTTAAAGGTAGAATATGCAGCTACGGTTGTGTATTCTGCTGATACACTGATTGTGAAAAAAATTCTGAAGTTTTTGGCGTTAATGTTTCAATCTCCACGATTTAAATTTCTCCTAAATGTTTCAATATTCTTAACAGACTCACAAAAAATGTCATGAATAATTAGCGACACGACGAACAGTTTATGACATTAAATCACCATCAATCAAAATTCTTGTCACTCTTAAATTGAGTATCAATCATCACAAGAAAAATATTTATGTTCTGAAGGTGATTTGTCTGAGGGATATTGAATAGTAAGGGATAGCGTCTCGCAATGAACTCTGATTCATTCCTCCAGTTGATCTCCTCTCTCTACACCTATTCCTGACCGAATGACCTGCCACCTGTGGAGATTTTGTGAATCGTTCGATTCGATGAAAACTCACAAATTTGATTTGATTAGAAGAAGTGGAATGAGGACATTGTTGAATTTCATTAACTGTCATATTGATGAAGAATCCAAAAATGATAATAATCTCATCCAATTGGAGTGACAAATTTTGACGTTTTGTTGAATTAGAATGTATCCGTTCATGAGGACATTGAGGAATGTTTTTGACCTTGAGCAAAGGACTTCATTCGTGCGTACATGAGGGAACGCATCCGGATGACCAGAAAATTGAGACAGAAGAATTTCATGGTTTGAATGAGAATGGTTATGGTCACTTCAATGGAACTGATGATCTCAGAAGTTAACAAGATATTCGTCAGGTTAGAATGATGACAAAAAAGATATTTTACTGAGGTGATTTGGATTTTAGGAAGCGTGCGATAGCCTCTGAGAGAACGATTGAAATAATTGGAGATATAACTGTCGAATTCAACTTGTCTAGTGGATAAATGATCAAAATTTTAAACGATCATTCGTCGATAATCGTTGCTTGCTAATTGAGTGCAAAATCGTTTGTTCATTGAAAAGCAGCCTATCAAACTGTTCAATTGGAACCCTAAAAGACCTAAATATTGAAATTCATTTGCATACGATGATTGCATTTGTGCCTTTTGAACTATCAGCCGAAAGTGCGTTTGAACTATTAGTGACAACAGCTATGAATATAAAAATGAATGCAATTACTGCCGAAAACAAATGCTATTATACTGAATTTTTATTTTATGACTGCTGTCAACATACAATAGACTTCGAAAGGATCCCATAAACTAGAGTGATTCATTCATTTGCATCATTTGATAGTCAAATTTTATAAATCTCATTTCGCAAATATTTAGCAAAAGCCAAAAAGTAGAGTAGATCGTATATTCCAACGTGAACGAGATGAGGTTAGTTTCAGTAGATTGAAATTAAGTTGTAAAATAGTCTTCAAACTTGTGGATTATGGTTTTATGATCAATTGCGATGCATGATCACTTTATGACGCATCTGCAATAATGATGATCAGGGACATGATTACGCTGTTGAATTTGGTCGTTAGTTGAGTTTGGTCATTGTATGACGAGCATGTATAACTTGTTGATAGTTTACGAGTCATTCATTCGCAAGGATACCAATTACGAGCAATTGCATACTGTGCTATGCGGAATCACTACCTTCTGATATTATGAATATGCGACGTGAAAACTATTTCGTTAACATTTGGAAAAGGGATCGAATCGAGGACCTTCCGTAAATACATCGCATCAGGTATTCGTATCAAAAACGTGAATAAGCTCTGTTCCCTTCGACAAATTTGCAGATGGTATGGCCAATGGGTAGGTAGGTTAATACGAGATCGTTCCGTTACGCATTGATTCTTTCGTTGCACATCGACTGAATTGAGCGCTTAGATACACAAATGAGCACTGCCTGTTCTATGCTATGCGCTCGTATAAATATTGGAGCTTTCAGTTGAGAATATGCATAGACTCATAATACATATCGAGCATAAATTTGTATTTATTCAGTTATTCATTTATCTTTTCAATTGCTCGTTCATTTAGGTATATTTACATACTACCTAAACATAACAATAACTATTGATCACAACTCACTGCATGTATTATAGATCTACTGTAGGATAGCTTTTATGCTGCTAAAATCGATCAAGAGAAGACGTAGGCAGCAACGTTTGATGGGTGAGAATTTTGGTCAGAGTATTCATAAGCTGTCAATTTGGAGGCTCAAGCTATAGAGATGGAACCAGCTCAACTCAGATTCTCACCTACGAGACCTTGCTGGTTCCGTGGAAGAGCTGATAAAGAAGACACTTCAAGAAAGAAATTGAACACGTTGATCTGGTAGTCGTAATTTGGCTCTACTATTTAGCCACTTATAATATTTTCTCCAAACCGAAAATTCGGCAGCAAATGAATAGTCTGTGGCAGCGAGTGAAAGGCACATTTGTGCTGTTATTCGTTTAAAAATAGCCGAGTAGTGATGCGACAGAAAAGCGAATAAATTCAAATGAATTGCATCATCATCAATGCAATTAGAGTGAATCTGAAATGCCTCTTTGTCGTAGTTTTCTCCGGTAAACTGTCATTGCTGTTGGAGGATTGCTTAAGCCGGACAGATGGCTTTATGGATTATCACTTGAAAATATTGAAATGAAGATGACTTAATCAACCATTCGCATGAAAATTACCAATATTAGCGAACAAGTTAATCTTGCGCGAAGAATTTGTTGACGATTCTTTTCTGAGAACTGCAACCGTTCAAACTGACGAGAATTTAACACGGAGTTCGTATCTTACGTAGGCGTCAGAATCATCCTAATTAACGTAATGAATACGAATGGAGTGGAATTCACTTCATTTTGAGATTTACGAACAGCGCATAGCGAAAATCTTCTTATTAGAGCAAAGTGGAAGCATTCGTGACAGAAAAAAAGAAAGCATTTAGGCGGAATTCATTAACATATGGAAAATTTGGGCGTTTTATCGTACTGCGTCACTGTTTCGGTGTTCCCTCTCCACATTCCTCGAATCCAGATTCCCGACCACAACAACTGGAATGGATATGTTATAAGTGTCTATCCTCAGATTGAAAACAAAAAACGTCACGCAGATATTCATTCTAATCCTTTCGCCACGTGTGATTATGGTTTGTTTGCGGATCATTCAATTGATATAATGAATTATTTTGTATCGTAGGAGATTGGTATGACTCTAACGTGCAAGTGCTCGATAAAAAATGGTTTTGAACTGATTGCTACAATGAAATTATCATGAGACAGTATGAATCGCACTTTCATTCGGCTTGATAGCTGCTCTCATTGGTGTTAAACACTAATTGTAAGGTTTAAGCGCATTTAAAGTGCACGAAATTTCTTAAACAAGAGCACGAAATGACTATCAAACGCATTGTTTGGTTTACGGATTGATCTATTGCAGTGATGTCATGAATTCTTGCTCAACTACTCCTCTCTCTCAACGATGAAATCAATTGAAGGTTGAGTTTAAAAAGTTCTGGACGCAATGTAATGAACCTCAGAGAGTGTGTTTCTAACTCTTAAGAAATCTTTGTTTTTCATCAATACGGGACAAGAGGTGGTAAAACTTCGCATATGCCAAGTGTTGAAGTGGTTGGCTATGATGAGTTAGCTTTAAACGTATGCATAAGTCACAGAAGCATGGATGAGATAATGCACTCATCTGTTTATTCATTTATTCAATAGGCATTAGTCAGCAGCAGTTATCGTGTGAATTTTGTTTTGGTTAAGAAAACATTTTGTGTGTTAGGCTGAATCCATTAGGATTATGAAGAGCACAGTGCGCATATCGCATGAAGAAGACGACTTTGGCTATTGGCCGTGGCTAAAAATGTGAGTGCTAGTCAATTGGCCAGGCAAAATCAATGATGGTGCTAATTGAGTGACGATAGCCATTCAGTCATCTTATCTTTGTTAGTTGAACTAAGAGTTAGGGGTTGGATGCATAGATTTCGCTTAGCTCTTGTTCTTATTGCTATTATAGGCCCAAGATTGCTTTGTTTGTTATTTTATTTGGGATTGATTGCACGATAAAGGAGAGATGAAAATGTAAATGGGAATGAATTGAGTAATGAATAATTGACTGATGATAATGACAATCAACGGAGACTCTCTTGAAGGGGATGCAAATTGGTACTCATGAACAATATGTCTAGAGATGTTGTATATGACAACTATGAATATGAGTGATCTCTTGTAGTAAGGCAGCATGAATAATTGAGTATTGTTCATCTTGGGAAGCCGGATGAAAACGGCAACTTTATAGGAGGATACCAATCTAGAGTATAGGAGTTTTCTGAAAGTGTAGAGACGGAACTATAGGAGAGACTGAACAATCAATGAGAATTCAATTTTTCCAGTGATGTTCGGAGAAGTGTTTAATGAGCAATTTGTTGAAGATGCGTGTGCACCTAGTTTGTGTGTGTGTGTATCATCAAAATAAAACTAAAATAAACCTAATCCAAAGATTAAGGTCACCATATGTTTTGTTATTTGGTGTTCATTGCTGAGTGTTGGCTCAATATTATGTAATTATGGTATTTGACTAAAAGATTTGTCTCATAACAAATATTCAACGCGTTCCAAACGATTCACGCAGATTTCTGCCAGATGACAAGTCACGTTTTCATTCTGAACAGTATGCGAGTATCACATTATTCAGATTCAATGATGATCTTTAATGTTCACAAGCTAATTAGAATATGATCATTGGTGACATTTCAATGAAACAGCATTATTATTGGGGCAATTCACCTAATGAATATTCAATGAACGCATTGTATGAACGATGGAAATTGGCATTGAGCTGGATTCTGAAGTGATTCACTTACTCATGTATATGCATGTAGCAGAAATTAATCGACAGCGAATTCATATTCAGTTTTATGAAGTCAGCTCGCAGAGGAAGATTTTTTGGTACAGTAATACTAATGCAATGAAACGAGATGATGCGAACTAGGAAAATTTTAGCAAAACTTGTTAGTGAAAACTTTTTAGAATGTTGTACTGAGATGGATAAACTGAATGCATTGAATGGGATACACCTAATTACTTGGTCATTCTAGTCACTTGACCGTCTTAGGAGAGTATCTCAGTGATGCGTTTCATTGGCGTGAATTACCTAATACGTTAATTGACCCTTTTGATTGAAGAGATTATCTCAAAGAAGAGATAAAAGCAAGAGATTGTTGAAAATGTATGATACATAGGTAGACCAAAAGATACATTTGATATAGGGCATGGAAGGGATAGGAGAGGCACGATAGGATTTTCGAATGCGATCGATTCTCTTCCGTGTGGGACGTTCACCTGGTTATATCAGGTCCTTTTTTGACCACAGTACTATGGTTGACGCATGATGGGTTATTATATGACTGTTTGGTCACTCATTTGTTTAATTAATAAGCAGAAATAGCGTACCTAGATCATGATCACCTCATAAGTATAGCATTAACGTAATTGATGTATATTTGAGATGTTTGCCCGGAATGGACGTGGACGAGTGTGAAACGAAATGGATTAGTGTGGACAGTAATATTATTGAGACAGTGTATGACCGATAAAATGCATGTAAGCAGTGCAAAAGATATTGTAGAATATTTTGGACAAGATGCTTAATGTTGGGCAATATCGTGGACACCTAATAATTTCAAGGAACCAATTATATTTATGGTATTGCATCCGCCGCATCCCTCTACATTATTGCAAAATCGTGATGTGTTGCTTATTACTGTGACCGAAGTGGAGATTAGGTGATCACAGAGGGAGTGGGTAAACACAGAGAAGTATTCGAAGACGAATAGTGCGTAAAGATAAGCAACCTAGCCTTCGAATGTAGATTGTACTTTCTATGCGCCGGAACTGTACCAGTTTGGCATGCACGAACACCTACAAACTTGAGACCGTCACATTTTATTCAGTCATCTCATTTCTGAATGAATAAAGAAATGTTCCTGATCAAACGGTAGTAGAGGACAGGTACTGAGTCAAGCAGTGTGTAAAGCACCTTCATATGCTGTTAAATTTCATGATGATTGAAAAAATTCATCTATTTCGCTCTTAGCACAATGATCTCAATTAGATCAATCAATATCATTATACTATACTGTGCTGCCTCTTATTTGATTGCGTCGCCATTCTGATAGCTGACTAGAATTTTTAATTGAGCGTCGTCACGTTTACGGTAAACCATCACAGTTTCTGTGTCATGTTATGCAATCTGGAATTATGAAGCGCAACGTTTCCAGGAGACTTCATACTGAGAGTTCGTTGGCAGAATATGGTAATGGCGAGAATGATGAGCATGATGACAGATGAAAACGGACGGTGCATCCGATAGAGTTTGAGATATGAGGGTACTATAGATAACGGACTCTGGGTTTTGAAGTCATCTGATAGCGATTTCAAATATTTTTCCTGGTGTTGAGCAGGGAGACTGCCTAACAGAAAGTTTCACAGAATTGTATGTTGAAGACATCAGAAGATATCAAATGTATTTGTTGGAAGCAAAGGATTTCGAATCAAAGGAGGACAAACTAGTGATGCCACTCGCAGATCTGAGTAAATCTGGTGAACTTCAGCTATCGTTTCATTCACCACAATATGTTTTCACTGTCGATATGGCGCTTTCATTCAATTTCATGCAAAAATTGAAGCAGTTTTCCTCATCTCTTATCTACTTTACTCAAATGTACAAACTCACAAACAAGTATTTGAGTGCATATGGCAAGGCAAATGAACTCATTTTACCACATTTTGTGCACGATTGATGTATCAATATTGCCGTTTGTGTTAGACTTAAGTTAGCGCTAAACTGATCTATATGGTGATGGTGAGGTCTATAATCTGAGAAGGAAAACGTCACCAGTTCATGCAAAAAACACGAGGTGCGATTTGGTGTGTAGAGTTGCTGGAGAGTGAATTGACTTCATTCATTTGCTCATCTGATCGTATCCATTGAATAAGAGTGGGTAACAGGAACGAAAGTGCGCAGTGAGAAGAGAAGGTTGATGAACCTTGGGTCATTATGTAGTTTTGAGGACAAAAAATAGCTTGTCTTATGAATGAAGTGCGCTTTTTGCTGAACGCAAACCATAGTCAATAGAAGAAGTCTCGGATGATGTAATCAATTAGATCTTGTTGGAGCAAACCACAGCTGAAACAGTTAGTGAGAGATGATCTTCTCGCAAATAGCAAAGGGGCCATTGTAAGCTAAAATTATGAACTATCAACGATGTATACACTCGTAGTGATTATATGAAAATTTTTCAGTTAGTATCATAGATAGCGTATTAATTTGCTAGTACGAAACGTTTAAATAAGATTTTAAACTGTGCAGATTTGACTATTTTCATACTATAAAGTGAGACGATGTTATCAGTTAGGTATCGAGATCATCATCGCAGTAGGTAAACTTTAGTAACACAACATCAGAAAACAACATCAATCAGAATATTAACAAAATAGTGAAAAAGCTTCAGGTAATTGAGCATAACGTTGAGATGAAGTCGAACGTAAGCAACGAACACATTTACGAACACAGAATTGATCAAAACGGGCAGAGGAAATGACCATATGCGAATGTTTATGGTCGGAGCATTTGTTTTGTGTGGCACATTATAGAATGAGATGTGTCACACTTGAAATGAATGTTACATTTACATCTTTATATCTGAGCTGGACTGCTGATGATAAGACGTGAATTGATATCATAGTGATATGATTGCTGGTATAGTCAAAAAACGATACAGTACACAAAACACAAAATTCGTCATGTATCGTTCACTTTCTAGAAAGACCTAAGATCAGAGAACAAGAACGTGTCGAAGTGTTAGTTTTAGACTCTCACGTTTTTGTTGGAATCGACGTAAGAATCAATGAATTCATGCGAATATTCATTGTGACAATTTCCTACTATATGGTTTATTTACGATTCATCAAAAGATTACTAAATCAGAATGCAACTGAAATTTCATGCAGTGTTCAGTTAACAGTAACAATGCTTTGAATTAATTAAAGTAGCTCGAAAATCTTCCTCATTGTCTGTGAGAGATTGTGATAATTGTTACATCAAATTCAGAGAATCCTAATGACACAGTCAATTTGGGTGATCTTAAACGTCAATACTGGATAAGTCGAGGAAATCTGTGCAATTTGAGTTGCTAGACGAGCATCGGTTTGTTTCGATGAAAACATGTTATTTTGGCAAATCTTGTTCACTTGATGTTATTATGAGGTCTAGTCAAACACGTATGAGCTACTTACTTACCTGTTTATACCTATGATTATGGGCGATTATATCAGATCAGCGCTAAGAGGCATCATCATGGGAACGGAGTCCGTTGTATAAACGAAACGCCA
The DNA here is from genome assembly GCA_035041965.1 of Anisakis pegreffii. Taxonomy (NCBI): domain Eukaryota; kingdom Metazoa; phylum Nematoda; class Chromadorea; order Rhabditida; family Anisakidae; genus Anisakis; species Anisakis pegreffii. The sequence continues at coordinate 25,577 of JAPYMA010001199.1, read as the reverse complement.
CTTTGTCTGTTATCGATGAAGATCTTGTCACTTCATGTCATATCTTGTATCCGAGTATTCAAAAACAATATTATTACGCAATATTAATCATGTTCGATTACGCATCTCTTATATAATCACATTAACAAAACACGTCCCATGCTCGAGTTCACTGCTACTTTGCTCAGATATGTAGGATAACATTTCCGTTTACAAAAGACAACCAAACAGTTCAGGAGCAACTTCTCACCTTGGCGTAAGATAAAAATTTCCTCGATATAAGTGTTTCTCACGTGAACAGAATAAAAGCTCCTAATCCAAATATCATATTGTAGTGATCGCACGAACTCAACACTCCATTCACACTTTCCTCACGGTAAAGTGTGAATGGAACGTTAAGCGACGATAAATTGCTCATGAGTTTAATAAGAGATATATTCAGATCAAGATGGAAACAAAATAATGAAATGGCGACAGCTAGAGATGGTGTTAGACTACGACCTAAACTACGTCTAGTAATCAGTTGAATGTAAGGAGAAGCTCGAACATGAATGAACCTCAAAGTTCTATGAAAGGATTTGGGATGGATAAGAGGATATGTGGAGAAATAATTAATCTTGAGGAGATTATGACGTTTCTCGGAGAAGATTCCGAGAATCTTGGGGAGTTTGAGTGGGCACTGACGTCACCATATGTTGGCAGCTAGAAAACATGATTTTGCTGGCAACAAACGTTTTATCAACAATGATCTCCTTACGTTCAGTTATCATTTGAGATGGCTACGTTCAGTTGAAACGAATACAAGATGCATGTTTACCGAGGTGTGATTAGTTTGGAATTCGCGTGATTTCAGTGATCTAAAAATGAATGCGGGTGCAATCCCCAGGTATCTGTCAGATTCTATCGTCATGAAGACGACTGACGGCCGAAAAATGACGAAGATTCTCGCTGAATTGTGATTATGACAATATTTTCACCTCATGAAACTAAATCCGGGAGACTGGGCTAAATTGTGCATTGTACTCTCATGCGGTATCTTGCTTAATTTCTCTATCATATCAAGAGTAGTTGTGACTGGGTACGTAACAAATAAGCGTTGTCTTGATTATTTCGATAATCCATCATTAGCTGATCTACATGAATCTACTATATCCAAATGAAGAGACGATCGTCATCATGTGATCTCATTTCTTGAGATATGTTCTCAATTGCGACTGCCAACACATAGGCCTACTAGCGTTCAGAGGCTTTCTTATGGATATATCAGCTCATCGATCCAGGATTAAGCGACATCGATACCTCGTTAACTGCCACTACTCCCTGTTTGCTTGCGTTCTCTCTATGTATCAGTCATTCATGTGATAATGCCACATCAACATCGCAACTTCGTGCGAATCTATTGCACGCACGCACACCTGCTCGCCTGGTTGCTTGAGCAGTTGGCATAACGAGTGGCTAACATTCTACCGTAACCAGAGCATGTATTATAGCAATACTTATGGTAATAATAATGAAAGGAATATGATATTAGGATGAGATGTTGAATTGAGAGAGAGAGAGAGCAAATGAGTGAAACAGAGCGATGAGTGAAAAATGAGTGAATCAATCGTATGTTTGTCAAAGCCTGTCTGTGAATCTATCTATTGAATATGTCTATTGGAGTCTTCCTATTGTTGTGCATATCCAGTGTGTATACAAAAGGAACTGTAGAATTTCGATAGGGTGCTGTTGAGATTTGTTTAGGAGAGTTACAGTTGAATGTGCAAATGTGATTGAATGCTCAATGAATCGATCAAATCGAGTCGATGAAATTGGGAACTTGCTGAATGCTGTGAATCAATCGACAAGAATGAATGAGCAAAAACCGGTTGGAATAGGTGAACGTAATCCGAGCGTACATTTATAAACAAGCCAGTAAATTCTTATACCTTGTAGTGGTTGTTTGTTAGGCACATTGAAATTGTTGTTGTTATAATGTTGCAAATTTTGTATAGTATACTGATGATGGGTTGTGTCAGTGATGTTTTACTTTGCTTTTAACGTAGTTTTTTTTTTTAAGAAATGCATTCTAATAAATTGCAAATGAGGAACAATTTTGCACTGGTTAAGTTCAGTTACTTCGAATGAATTGACACGGAATTTGCAAGGGATGCAAAAAATGAAATGAACAAGTTTTCGACTACTTCATCTGATGTTAAATGCGAAGTGCATGCTGCTGACATGAAATGAACATTTTTCATGAGTTGAACATTTACATTCAGTTGACTGACTGCGAGATAATTGAGAATATTTGTCAATTCGTTAGGAACCGGATGAGAATATTTCACTAACATATGTAGATGTGAGCAAATTGAATGATTTGCGATCACAGAATGGAGAAGTTTTTCGAAAAAAATGCATGAAATGGAATTGTGCTGATGCAATTTAATGATCGAATCCTATCGACAACTGGAAAGTGCTTGGAATGGGGGAGACGCAATTCAAATTTGGACCAAACGCCATGAATCCTAGCCCCCGAAAGTGTAGCTGTTCATTCTGAGAATTCATTGAATAAGGAAGAATCACTTCGCATTTTAAGTAACAGGTGGAATGCCGAAGTGAACGATGTGAAAGAATGGAACGGCTATAGTCCTAAAATGATATCGTTTCGAGTCAAAGGATAGCATCGTCATTTCGCTAAGTTTTCTTACAGAATTGGTCCAGAAAATGACAGCTGAACATGTTTGTATTATGCAAAATGCAAACCATTCACCTTATATTCATCAGTGTTTCGATCAATATGACTGATCACTCTATCGAATTACTCTATCGATCACTCTATCAAATCAATACAACAGATTACAGATGTATATCATGCACCGTTCTGCCACGAAAGTTACGAAACAATTGCTATTACGGACAATGCTGTATTGATTCGAAAATTTTAATCCATCTATTCAAAGTCAGCTTTAGAAATGATGAGAAATTCCCACAATTCAAGTTGTCCTAAGCCTTGAGGCAACCACAGAAAGCATAAATTAAACAGATGAGTTCGTGATGAAAACTGAACCGAAATTTCATGAATCAAGCTCACATCAGCATTCATAGAGTACCACTGAATTGAATGCCACACTATATTGATTCCCGAAGGGTGTGACCTGAGCGAAATTTCTACGGCTATCACTGAGAACAAAATTCTGATGATTACGAGTATTACTGCCGTATTGTTATCATGATCAACTAATCTGTCAGAGTAAAATACTGTCTAAAAAATACTGTCTATCAAAATTGATTAACATATTGAGCTGATTATGTCAGAACGATTATGAAACTGTAAGCGAACTTCAACTCTGAGTTGAAGCGAACTAAACAGATCGATGATGCTATGCTCGCAGGTGTGACAAGATAAATCAAACATCCACACAAACCCATCATAAAACTGCAACAACAATCAGCTAATAAATTATGACTTCTTAAGGCGCTATAAACAGTTATAAACGAACGCCGTTGTTAACATTATTGTTCAAATAATCAGCACGGAACGAGCATTGATAAGAGTAAAATTAGAGCATTACTGATATGATTGTGAAATACGGCTCACTGCATACAGACAGCTAGGGGTTTGCTTTTTGAACATGCATGAATGTACATCAATCAAACAATGCTGATCGTTTCAGTTGTCTTCTGCTGCCGAGGTATTGCTGCAGATGATTCGTGAACGGTGCCATAATGCTAGAAGTATATGCAGATTACCAATGCTTATTTAGTTATGAAAGTTTTTATTCGAAACTCGTGATATGCTAATGTTTTGACCTATTCGATCAACATCATGTTCTGGAATGACTTTGGCTGACATTATTTCGATCATTATTGAATGATCTACGAATAAAGTCGCATGGAGCCTCCTTATTCGGGTGTTTAATGTTGATAATAAGCATTTTATGAAACAGTCGTTATCATAAAACATATACATGAATAGCGTTATAGAATGTAAGTAATGACATGTATTGTATAAATCACAAATTTATTGCCTATAACACCTACTTTGATGCATATAGAGTGAGTGCATTTCATGTGATATTCAGTCGGATTTTTCATTTGCTTAGCAGCTGAACTTTGCAATCAGTGTTGCGCGAATAGATAGATTAACAATCAAGAACCTGCAATTTTGCAACCGGAATCCAGCACTTACTAGAAAAAAATTCATCATCTTTGATTTAATTTGAGTTACCACTGAAAATTATTCCCAAAATTTTTGATTTTTTTTTCATGAATACCATTCGCCAGGTTTCTAACAATAAGCAGTGTTTGCATTCGTTGTAACTGTATTTGTATACATTAGATCATGCATTGTCATCCAATGATTCATTCAAAGTAGTTTGTTTGATATGCACCTTCATTACTGGCACCGTTAATGCTCTTATTGTAGCAATTATTGGTGTTATTATTAAGCGGTTCAGAAATAATACTTGATAAAATGTTATCAGTAAAATCAAAATAGAAATTTCTGTGCAGTTTTTATTTTTTCATTGTCCTTCAAAATATATGAATTATTTTTGCTTTATTGTTTGTGTTCGTTGACGTTCTTTCCTCTTCGAGGAAAAAAAATTGTCAAGAGATTATTGACATCACTGATATCGACGGTCTCTCCTATCGCTACGTCTTCAGAGCAAAGAACTACTGCACGATTGCATGCACATTTTTCCATGATGCTCCACCCTTGCAAGTGAAAATGATAGCGATAAGATAGTGTCGGTTCATCGCTGGTTAATACGGTTTCCAGCGAACGAACAATGACGCTCTAAACTGATACAGAAACACGTAATCCACCCGTTTTGGAAACACTATCAAAATGAATTGTTTTTTTCTGGAGATTGTGAACCGTTAGAGTCTTACTGCGTTAGAGTCTTACTTCGATCTTACTGCGTAATGACTTTATGCACTTTCATTCCATTTCTTTCCTTATCTCCTCTCATCATTATTTACCGATCAATTTTTTGTTCCGTTCTTCATATCATTTCAATAACTCCGGAAATCTCACAGATTAACTGCATTATTCTCTGCGCCCAAATTTGTTTCAGTGATTAAGAAAGGTATTCAATCTTTGACTGTGATTTTTATTTACTCTTTTCATACAATGATTGTTATTGGAACACCATGATTTTGATGAAATTCTTTTCAAGCCTTCAATGAGCTTAGAGTAGACCAGCAATTTCGTGATATCCTATGACAGTTGTATAGAGAGAATGAGAGTTCTAGCCTGCATCGCGAATTCGATCGTATGAAACAAGACAACGCATTCAGTGTAGCAAAAGTTTGCATGTAAAGCGTTTGAAAAGAATGTGATTCATTGAAGACTTCTAATTGCTTGAAGCTGTATACGGATTCATGTTATAAATTATTTGCTCGCTCATTGTCAGTAATCGAAAGGTGATATGTGAATTCAATAATAGACAACCAAAAAAATTGTCATGTGGCTGTGTACGTTATCATTCGCATGTTGATGTGCTTTGAGTCGATTCTTCTTTTACACCGATGTTATCAGTTGCGCATAGAGCAGTATGCAACAGATGGTTTTTTTCATTTTGCAGATTGAGATGCTCGTACGGCTGAAAGACCAACAACAATGGTTCAGTTGGATGAATGTTAGCAAATTTTTTGGCGAATATTAAAGCGAATTGATGATTCTTGCTAAAATGATGACGATTGAATTTTTGCGTTATGCGGGATGAAATTTCGATCGAGAATGGCTGGACTGAAGATTTGGATGGAGGAAGGCAGTCGAGATGACGGTAATGTGTGCAGAAATCAGGAGTACAACGGATTGAATAAAAATTTTACAGACTGCAATGATGTGTTCATACGGCGATTAATCTCGAAGTGAATTCACTGGACAAGATCAATTCGCCGATCTCGCCCGCCCAATTTCTTCACAGTTTCATGATCAGATGTGACATCCTAGTGTTTTTTTTTCAGGTTTCGATTTTCAGGTTTGAAAGACCCGGCTGTCTTTAAGTATGCGATAGATCTTTGTGAATAGTAATTATTGTAGCTAGGTTGTCGCTCTGTGAATAGTTATTCGCTCATTCTATACAGTATCCCCAAATGACCACGAACGGCAACATTGAGTCGAAATTTCGACCACTGTTACCAATGAAATTAGCCATAAGTTAGCGATGTGTTAGTCATTATGATTTCCAGTTCGTTTATTTGTTCAGTGTGTACCATTCTAGTATGTGATATGACCATATGTATGCAGATGCGAGAATAAATGTTCTACACACAAACTAGTCTTGTCTTTAAAGCTCACTTTGCTTGATATCAACTTCTAACACTACAAATAGATCGTCGATATCATTATAATCGAATACCTGAATGACACTACAAAGGATGATATTCGTATATAGCTATGCTGTGTGGGTAGCTCACATATGGACCGCATCATCAGCAACTCTAATCAATTGTCACTATAGTCGTTTTCATCATTCATGCGCTGTTGTCATTATAGTGATCAGTTTCATGAATGGGTGTGTTGGTATTTAATCCGCTTATCTTATGACAACTCACAAACACACACGTACATACATTCATATCAGCCAATGTATGAGTCTGAACATGATTTAGTCGGAAATTGCAAAACATCAACGGTGTTAATCTGAAAAAGTGTTTTGTTTGGTCGATGAACATGAATAATAGAGATGCGTTCATGCATGATGCATGATTTTTTGACTGCTGCTGTTGATTCGGTGAATTCCATCGGAAAATAACTATTCGAGGAAATTGGTGATCGGTGAGTGAATCTGTTCACAATTCGTGCATTTTGAAAAGATTTTATTGTTTCCGTCATAAGAAATTATCGTACCAGCAAAATCACACATTGATGAATATAATATCGAGCATATGATGATGGTCAATTTGCGTTCTAAACGGATTCCATGGCACATAGTCGCAGATCGAACAAAATGAATAGAAGAATGTTCGGTGGCATCTGTCGACTATCGTTCAAGAACAATTTTTAAATGGGAATAAATGCATGCGCTTGAACAGCTGCGACTCTGAATAAACTCAAAAATTCCGTCGTAAATACTTTGGGAAAAATGTAAATGTTTTGGAAGGAAAAGCATGCGAATGCGTAATTTATGATCAGTAATAATGATAATACCACTGCAATGATCATGTCAAGATCATTCACAGTTGGTCGGCTCATTAATATTTCTACTTGCAAAAGGAAAATTTGTGTGAATTCCTATCAAGTGAATCACCTCACTCGTGACCGATATGCTCAAGAATCGCAACCAACTGACTTCGAAACTGATTTTTGGATCCCACGAGGACTCGACTCAAAAGTTCTCCATAATTCAACTTTACTTCACAAATTTCAGTTTGTTAACTGTTGTACGGAGTAAAATGGAATGCAATTACTTAAAACAAGATTACATATGCAAACAGTGAGTAAATATATCGAAGAGCACAGTAGCGATGAGTTAGCGATGTGCTGTGTTGATTGTTAGCTTGATGATGCTTGGCGTTTCTTGTTAGCTATTCATTAGTAATGGCAATGTTTCGATAAGCTCTTAGTGAAACGTTACGCTAAAAAGATTTCCTGGAAAACACAACAAAAGCAGCCAAGAGCTTGTAAGTTATTCTTTTGTTGTTCTTTTATGTTAAATAAATAAGCAAACATCAGATTGTCATCGTCTACAGAGTTCGTTATTTCTGCACGCATCAACGAGGAATGTGAACATAGTGGAAGAATACAGTGAAGATAACTTACGAAAGCAAATTATTGTTACACTAAAAAATGCGCCATACTAAATCAGTCAAGCGTGTAAACGTTGTGTGTAAAATTCTCAGCGATTCGAGAAGTCTAAGGTCACGTTCTGATGAACAACACCGAAGTGTTTGTTATATGCATAGGACTGTGCTGCACCTGAATCTCTTCTGAGGAATTCTTGAACTGAACAATACCTTACATTTCTCTCCGAGATATGGGATTAAGTCAGAGGTGAGAAAGATAGGTCAGAAATAATGAAGTCAGATGTGGGTATTTATTTGTATGAAGTTGTTTCTTTGTGTTGCGGATTAGCATCATCGATCGATGTGACCTTAATAGTAATAATATGTACTGATGACGATGATGATGCTTATGAGTAAATACAAGTGTATGATTATGATTATTGAACTATGCGTACAGGTAGATGTGCAAATTATTCATTATATTATGCATCTCTGAAGAATATATGAGGGTACTTAATTAAATGGATTGCCTCTTGACCATCACCATTGATCAGCAAAAACATTCCATCACGGTATTACTTACTCTTACGTTCATTTATTCAGTCATTCGCTCATTGACTAGATTAACTCACTGATTATATGCACAATTGGATTATTATGGTACTTGAACATTTGTGATACAATAGAACGCAGTACATAAGATTGAATCTTTTGCGGGATGTGTAAACCACTTCCAACTGGATTTCGTCACATTTGTCAGCAGGGACACTTGCTCGAACATTGAAAAAGTTTCATGTGCATGAAATTTAGTTCTGCTTACATCGACAGCATCACGAAACATAGTTTGTTGCTTTATTTTAAATTTGTTTTTCTTATTCTGATTTCAAGTGATAATTCAGTTGTGTTTTGTAATTCGATTCAAATTCTTGCTCAGAACTGCCAACGGAGATGAATCATGCAGTCATCGATCAAGTAGAGTTTATTGAGAATTTGTTCACATTTCGAATCAGAGTGATTCAACTTGAAACAAATGAATTGGTAAGGGGTGTAGAGGACGATTCAACACTGATAAATCTCAAAGATCAAACAACTCAGCGACTTTGTGACGTTTGCTTGGAACAGTTCATAAGATGACATAACATTGTATGCACAATCGAAGGAATGGAAAGCGTTAATGAAAAGAAGCGTTATAATATGATTTATTTTATGCATCGAGGTGTTACGAATTATATGATGGTATTAAGCAGCTATTATTTTGTATTTAGCAGTGAAAGTGAAGTGAAGTGAAGAGCAGCATCAATAAATCAGTGCTTAAGGTGTCACTGTTGACATTAGTTTATCAGTTGAATGCAAGCAATAATGTGCTATGATAATAAAGCATAGTGCATCGTCAATGTCTTTCTTCACTATGCTACAATTTTTCCAATGCTTGTCTAATTCGCTGAATTTAACAGCAGAGTGGAGTTGTTTTCAGTGCATCACGATAGCAAACTGAGGCCCGCATTCAGAAACAGGTATTTAGATATGAAACTAGGGAGTGGAAATTGTATTGGATGATTTTAAGAAGAGTTTCAACAGACTGATTCAGTGTTTTGAAGCAAATGCGAAGGCAAGATCTACTCGTTGAATTTTTCTGAGCAGTGAATCAAAGTCTTCGATTTTAGCATCATAGATTATGGTATGGTTGACAAAAATTGGTGGTTTTCGGGGAAAATATGACTCGAATTACGAGCCAACGGTCGGTCAATTTAACAACACACAAAATAATGCCATTGGCATATTGTATTAGTGCAGTAATCATGAACAATAATGGATGAAAATATTTCATCTGATAAGATATGCAGAGAATTCTTGGTTGCTTTTTGTAGAATCGAAGCAAGAGTCCTGTTTTGTGCACTTCTTAATAAAATGTGTGGAATTACAGAAAGCAGGATTGTTGCTTTTTGATGTTGAATGCAACTACTAATGCGTTTGTATGTGTTGTGTTTTTGCGGTGAGTGGTGTTGAAAGCAACAGAACATTACGTCTAATCAGTGCCTATCACAAAACGTTATCAGTTCCTACTATCACCATATCAATCAACACCTGCTACTCCCAAAATAGTAGCTGTTCCATATCGAAGCAATCGTCCTAATGATCTCCACATATCGACCAGCACTACATATCGACCAGTAATAGTGGCTGTTCATATCGACACCATTGCCACATATCGACCAGTACTACTATCAGAGATAATGTTCATCTACAACTTCAAGCATTCAAAACAAAACCGCTCTAATACATTGTTCCTAGGTTGTATAGTTTCCTTATTACAGCATCACATTTCCATATAAAGTGTATGATACATTGAGATTGTCATGGATAGTTCACATTCCTAACAGAGAAAGCTTGAACGGGTTGTGAGGCTATTCAAATGTAACATTTTGAAAAATCGAAGGATTGCTCTTCGATCAGATTAGAAGAGGTGCTAAGAAAATGAAATCCGCACAATTCAACGACTCTTTCAGCAGCTTTCTAAACGAACTGCACATCATCATGTTCATTAGATTTGCGCACTATTCAGAACGAATTGAGCGTGACCCGTCACAAACGTTGTTAACGGACAATGATATTACATTTATCATAAGCAGTAATGATCCTAATTGGCGGTTTCATGTCTATGCATTTAGCTAACGATGCACAACAATACTAAACTCTAATTAGCCGTAAAAACAGCTGCCTTCTATGGTGCAGATTATAGATGTTTCCTTTTGGTTTCGAAACCAAGTGGAAGCGAATTTGCGAAAACAGATTTTTCCATGCCAACTGAAATATTTCAACGGATGCGATAGAAACACCTAAGTTCATCGTAGACTGTATAGTGATCAAACGTGAATGTCATAGTCATAGTGCTGATGGATATAGAGGGATATACACGTCAACGGATTAGCGCTCAGTGACGCATTTGCCAAATGAATATTTGAGACTGCATGGCGTTGCGGTCATTGCAATTTGCAATCGTCGTTATGATTTCGCAACATAAATAAATCCTTTACAGCTGCTTGCAAACATTCGACAGAAATGGATGCGTCGTCTTCTTATCGTACTTTTGACAAAACGGCAATTAGAGTAATGGAAGTAATATTACTAATTGTAATAGTGATAATATAATTATTATTGTTCATAAGAATATATTTATAAGAATACTAATGAATATATTCAAAAAAGGGATGCTAACTATTGACCGAACAAAACCATCGAACGAAGACACTGTCGAAAGATCTCAAGGCGATTTTTTGATCATTTGAGGATTGACGAAATCATTCGGAGAACTGGAAAGGAAAACTTTCTGAATGTCTGCAACAGGAAATATGCACCTGAAGTGGTGTCGGGTCAGTCCGCTGTTGAAGCTTAGTCTTGAAATTTGATTCTGAGTTGACATACTAATCCAATCATAATCCAATTAGCGGTGTTTTGTTGTCGTTTTCAAGAAGGGATTTGTGTGAAGTCGTTTGATGAGGTGCTTTATTTCACTTGTTTGCTCATCTGCTCTATGAAGGAGCGAACGCTTGATCGTGTTTTGATTCACTCAAATTCCTTTACAACTGCATAGAATCTCCAAAATAAACGCAGCAAACATCAGGGAAATATGGAAAATGATCAAAAAGGAAAAGTGCACTTGAAGTATGGCTTAAGTTGTGTGTTTGTTTGGTTTCAGACAGAAAGTTGTATTGTGTGTTTCGTTCAGAGTCGTCATTGAACTAAGCCGATCACGTGAACGGCTATCAGTGAACTGATTTCCGAATCGGTGCACTCAAAACGCGATAATCAGATGATCATTAATAGATTATCTCGAGTTGATTGACTGTTGAATGCATTCATATTCAACAAATTATATGCATTGCTACGGTGAGATGTTGGCAGATATGCGTAATGAAGTGAATCAAATGAGATGATTAAGACAGACAGCAGTGAGTTCAATGAGTAGAGTATCGCATTCAATACCGCATCTATTCAGTGTATCGTATCAATGTCATGTTTCCGTTTACTTGTGGTGGTATTGCCGTCGTGCGGAAATCAACGAATGACGACAACGCAAAGCAATCGTTCATTCAGATAATTCACTGGTTCATTTATAATCGCACTCTATGATCCTATGATCGTTCACATCCGCCCGAAACAATTTTGATTTTTGGCAATTTACGTCTTACTTGTACAGGCAAGGCACGAAATAATGGCGTACATGAGCAATTTTCATTGCTATTTTGACCAATAATGAGGGGACAAGATGAATATGATTAACAATAATGACTTGAACGTTGATGGATGGATTCGTTCGGGTATTCGTCAATTGAGGATACTTAAACGGAAACCCTTTTTTGCGTGCATAAAGTCTTGATGTTTTGCTCTAATGTAGAAGATTTGCATTTTTTGTTGACATTTCCTCATCCGATGTGATCGACAAGGGCAGCACAGACAGAGTTATCACGAGTTCATGATCGAAGTTCATTGTAATTGTATGTCTGCTTTTTTATTTGTGTCGGAATTTGTTATGTTGAATAAATTCTAAAGCGACAACTCGTTATACTTTGCTGACACAAGCAGAACTAAGTAAGTGTCCCAACACGACACATTAATTAGTCACTTGAGTGGAATATTGTCGAACACAAAATTACTATTTACGAGATTATCAGTAACTGTTCACATGCTTTTGATCCATTGCGTTTCGTTCTGACCATTACCCCTTTCTAGTATTCAAATGAATCTGCTCATATTCTTACGTTAATTTGAACTAATGCTCTCGATTAAGCGGAGTTGACTGAATGTTGACTTCGGTGAATCCATTCATATTCAACAAATTATATGCATTGCACATAATCGCGATTGATTTACTTCAAAAAATTACATTTTAAAATTTCCTTTACAGAATTTTTCAAGCATCTCTCCAACAAACCAAATGAAGGAGCATGTTTTCGAGCAGCTATCTTAGACCACCTCAAAAAAAAAAACCTGAAGAAACGAATGTGTCCAAGTGAAATGTCTCCAAATAAATCAAAGAGTCGTATAAGCGAGCATGCATCACATCAAAGTTGTCACATCTTCGTCAACTCACAGTCGCAAGAAACAATCAATATCCGGTGGCTTCCAAAGGTAGATACTATGCAAATAGAAACAGACATTTGCACACATTTGTACTGATAGGATATATTCAATCATTTACATCCACAAATCTCCAATAGAACTTTGCGGAGTTTAGTTGGACTTGACCGTTTTCAATTTCAATAATTGAAACGATTTGTGGCACATTCTCAGAAGACAGTGACAAGATGCGTGGTGAATACGGTAGGATAAGAGTGCTGATAGCCGAGAGGGAAAAACCGATTAGAAATCGAGAAACAGATTAACTGATGAAATTATTGAGGTCATTATTTGAAATAGACTTTTTGATCAGTGGAAATGCTTTGCGCTGTTTTCAAGTAAACAATTAATCGGAACAATTTATTATCCTAATACACAGCAGCAATCTAACTAATTAATTGCCGATTTTGTCGTGATTCGTTCGAATAAAATTCGTTGATCCTGGTGAAGTAGATGGACAATACTTGGAATAGTGGTATGAACGATTCTCTTTTAAATGCTTATTGGAAAAGCATTTGAACCCTTATCCAACTGCATGTGACTCTTATGAACCAAACTCATAATCGACATTTTATAGGGCAGTGGTTTTCGCAGGGGTGAAATTACTCATACTGGGTAATTTGGAGGTGTCAAGGGGTAAAGAAGGGGTCAGGAAAATAGCATTTAGTGCAATTGTCATGTTATAATAGAAAGCCATTATGATGGTGTTTTTCATCTCGGATATGTGAATGCGGTTAGCTGATGGCAACATTTAAATTGCATCCACTTGTCTTTAAATGACGTTTTAACAGGGTTTCATTCTCATCGTTGCTGTTACAATCGCTCTCATAGCTTTTATCACCGAAATTGTTCTCTTCCGCAAATTTCTCATTCATTTCACTGAATAATTAAAGTCAAATTCTCGTTCTATCAAATACACTCTATAATTGTTCATTTGACTGTCGAATGGTGTTGAACAATAATATTCGATTGCTGTATTATTGATTTCGGTTGTCAACAATCATCAACGTATCCAATAAATAGTTTATACTACAGAATGAGAAGTTTATTTGAACGGTGAAGTTAAATGAGATGAACTGAATGAGAAAAACTCATCAATAGAACGGTATTCGCATGTGATAGCGATGAGAGCGAATACAACACGTCCGAAAAGAATGAGAATTCATCAAAATCAGTTTGAAGTGATAGACAATAGCCTTTCATGCGTGTTAAAGATAATAGCTTTTCATGCAATCATAATCGACTGCAATGCTGAGTAACTCATCGGTCTAACAAGATAAGGCTCAGCGATGTCGATCACCATCATGGACGTACTATTAAGATTTAATGTAACGGTCATCTGAAAATAACATGTACGATTCCCATATTTGATAGAGGAAGTGGGGGTAACGGCGACACGCCAAATCACCAAAAACGATAATGGAGCACCCGAGCGTGAGAACCACTGTCCTAGGGAATGCACGAACATTGGATTATTCTTCTTTGGGGGTTTTAATTCCAAATGAACATCCAAATTTCGATTTGATCTGTACGGTTTCACTTAAGGAAAACTTGTCTCTTCGATTTAGAATCAACTCGTGCAAAATTCTCTTCAAAAAAGTTGGTTTCAATTCCAGGCGAGTAAATTTGTTATTCACTTGATGAGCCACAGAATTTGATTTGCGAAATTTTCACCTGAAAAACATTTTGTCTAACTTAAGACAAAAATAATCTTTACGATCGCGAAAATTAGCTGAAGGGTGGCTGAATCTAATTGTAAGTGTGTGCTGCTTAAGGCGCACATAAGAAAAATTTAGATGACACAAGCTGTCAAGACGATTTAGTTCGATGAACTCTCAGAGACCTTTCAAACATCTCTGGAGTCATCCTTCAGACTGCCTGATCTGTGAGCAAAAGGCTTAGTCTTCCGGATTGAGATTTGCACACTTCTCAGAGTTGCATCTTTTCCATACAAAAATCTGCAATCCTAATGTGTAGACATGTTGTGAATCCATACAAGCATAACAAGTTCGAAGCATGTACACGATGTCTGAATGGTTGGGAGAACACTTCACTGAATTCGCATAAAACATCATAAGCAATGTGATCATCAGCGATAAGCCTTGATCTGTACTGTCATCCACTTCGTTTCATTGTTCTGCAGTGATTTTTCCCAAGTTTTACTGTCTTGTTTGAGGAAAATTTCCTAGCTTAGTGCAATGTGGAAGCCGAGAATTTGGAGAATTGATGAAAATAACTTTGACGTGTTCATTCGTTGTGCGACGAAAAAACCTGAAGGAAAGTGAAAAATACACAGAACATAAACCATGACTACATTGCTCTACACCCAAATCTAAGACTCTATGATGGCGAATCGGAATGTCGCAGTGCACAAAACAACGAATTCACAAATGAACAAGAAATGTGACAACTGTGTGTTGCTGAAGCCTGTGCCTCTTCCATCAAAAGCTACTGTGATTTTGCATTTGTAAGCATTCATGTTGATATTCATTTGCATTTACCTATCCAAAATAGTTAGTCGCTTTATTCTGCTGCTATGAAGATACAACAAAATATATGCATGAATAAATGATTGGTTTCATGATGTAATCTACAGCATTTCATTTCACGTGAACATTTTGGTCGCTGACAAGATCAAAACAAAACCATTTATGTGCCAATACGCTCCGCTGTTTTGCCGCAGGTTGAGTGAGCAATAAGTATGAAAATGAAATAATAACACCGAAAACAACAATGGTGAGCGGAAGTTATATTGGCCACTTTAACACCTTAATCGTATGATCGTCAAAACATGCGGAAGTTTGATGTGCGCATACTCGAAATACTCGAAAAGTCGCCACTCAAGTGTTGATTGCAAAAACCCAGATTTCCAAACAAATTCACGTCGCATTCAAGTGAAAAGTGCAAAAATTTCTCAGTTTACCTCTCAATCCACTTACGTAAATATGTCTAATGGTTCGTCGCATTTTCTTGACTGTTTTGCGAAAATTGTTCTGCTTAATTGAAATTAGCATTGAATGAAACACTTTGAAAAGGTCAATGAATGAGGCTGAAAATGTTCGCGGATGAAGTTAAGGATTGGGTATGCAAAACATCATTGTTAATTTGGTAATTCATGTTTCTAATTGTTTAATTTCAGTACGGTTCCTCGGTTGTTTGGTAGCATTAACCGTTGAGCCTCATAAACTGTATTTTGGATGGATTCGCAGAGTGGAGATAATACGGCAATTTGGGAGTGCTGAACTGACTCGTGCTGAATGATCACAACAATGATCATTCGGTGTTTGTAACTTTCGGTTTTTGATGAACTTCCTCCATCATGATTTTATCGCAATTGCTTAAATTTTATCAAGTCCATACCACGATATCAGTTAGGTTTTTCAGCTTCATCAGGTAACCATCATTGATTATGATCAGGTATGATAAAGATATGAGAGCTTTTCAATAGTTGTAGAAATTTGAACCATTACGTGCTTTACACTTCAATTTCAGATTGAAGTGTTTTCTGAAATTCCATGTTGACGGATCACTTCATGTAGTTGTGCACAGTAATGAATTGCTTTATTCCAAGTTATTGGGCACTTAAAGCTGTCTGCACGCTAATTAATGAATAATAAATTCGTTATTTTGTTGTTGGTGCAGTTAACGTGGACGTCTTGTAATCGCATTAATGTTCGATAACACGCTCATTATTCAGGCAACTCGGTGACTGATATGAAAATAAGGTAATAATTATCGCCATGAAAACTTAATGAGCTATAAATTTTTATTGGCATCGATATTCTTTTTTCTTAATTATCACTTTTATGATAAATTCTCGAATGATTCATTCAGGAAAACTTTTCGTTGTTGGAAATTGGCTGTTGGAATGTGCAAATGGAATAGATCACAATTGCATTCATGAAGAAGCGTAGATGAAGCAGCTGGCGGAAATCGGAAATGCAAAGATTTCAATTCAATTCATTCATGCAAATAAATGATTGATAAATGCAATATTCATGAACAAATGATTTCATTCGGTTCACATTTATGAGCGAGCGTCATTTATTGGTTTCAATTTTAATGGGTCTCGATTCAATTTCGTTGAATGAACGATTATGACAGTTTCTTGAATGTGCAATGTCCTTGATGAATCCCATTCATAAGTGTAATATAAGTATCGGTGAGTGTATTTCATTAGAGATCACTTACAATTCAGTCCTGTTCATACCTTTTGCTAGTGGAACAAATAGCTTGAGTCGTCTGTATCACTCACACACACACTGTCGATAACAACACAAATATGCTCCATAGGACCAATAAGATTTTTTCGTATTCAATTCCTTCCCAGTTAGTTGATGTGCTGAATTTTGCTCAATCGAAATGACGAAAATTTCATGCATGCGTGCATTTGAAATTCTCAGCAATGACAAGGTGAAATGCAACCTTTTGGTGTAGAGCACAGCTATTTTATGGCAATCAACAGATTCAAGCATCGATCGCAACCACATGACGGTCTTATGTGCCCCTTCAAATAGTTTCCAAACATGTTTAAAGCATAATCGTTCAACCGAGAGTGGTTTGCACGATAATTGTTACTATTATTATTATTGTTATTATTATTATTATTATCAGTGTTGTTATGAAATGCGATGAATATTTTATAGTGCTATGTGTGTGTGTCTATCAATTTGTGCTGTGATATTTCATTTTCGTTCGTTCGATAATTTTCACTTTATCCTCATAAATATCCCTGCAAGTTCCATATTTTAGTGATCATGCGCTGTGACGCATACCAAATTTCAGACTTTCTCAAGACGATAGTTCTTGGTTGCGATTACTAATCTTTCTGTTGCACATTTTTGGAACATTATTTTATTCTGTTCTTCTATTCCGTTCTATTCCGTTCTTCAATTGCTCTGTGCCGTTCTGTTCTTCGCGAATTTTTCAAGGAATTGTTCTGTTCCATAGAACAGTTTGACTGCAGTAGAAATATCATTATGCAAGAGACTGTGCTCCACTTTTCTTTAAAACTCCTCACCGTTTAGCAATTTCACACCTTCAAGTAACATTGCAATGTTCATTCCAAGAAACGCAGTGTTCACGTTGAGCCGTTGGTGATGGATGATTTCTTGAGAGGAATTCTGAATTGTGAATTATTTTGCAGGCGGAGTATTTTTTGAGTGATTCCGTTAATTCGCTCGATGATGATCCTAATGATCTGCGTGGTTATACCGATCTTGCGAGACGATAACTGAGATGCAGGATGCTTCAATAAGGCACTGTATACAGTGCAATGGAATGTTTCTTTTCATGATTGTTTACGTTTCATACAGACGAAACAAATTTGAATTGCTGTCTGTAGAAGAATCACAAGTTCAACAACTTATTATATGAATGACTTTCCGTGACGTGCATTGAATCGGCTATTATCCCCAGTGACAAATACCCACCCGTCCACTCTCAGATGTTGACGGCGATCGATGTAGATGACAACGGAAAATCCATTGCTTGGTTTACCCTTTACAAAGGGAATTTACAATTCATCAATTTTACAAGAAGCAAAAAACAACATAAAATCGTTGCCCACCATTAAGATCTGTTGTAAAACCCAGCTGACATTCCGTACGATGATAACCTGAGAATATTCTCTGATAATAATTGGCATCTCCAAGAACATCTTCAAGTATGTGTCACAAATTTAAGAGCTCATGAAACATGAAGAACATTAGGAATTAATCTGCTAATACTAATGTATACGTAGTTGTCATAGGTTGTGTTATTTTGTGTGATCGCAATGGAATTTGATCCGAGATCTAATAACATTCTTCTGGTTCCTTATGCATTTCTTCGAGGAAGGACTTTCGGTTCGATTCGCAAGTGGGTTGAGCTTGCGTATATCTGACATCGACTGGGCGCACATTATATCTTAATTCAAAAATTGTTGTTTTCCTGTCGTGAATTACATAGTCGAAATTGAAACTTAATGACTGCTCTGCATATAATGGCTCTGGACGTTTTCTTCTCGTCTTTTTATGATTGTTTCCGCACACAATATGTCATGATATCATTAATCATGCCATCTTACATGCATTATGCAATTTTTTGAACGTCTTGTGGCTTACGATTCGTATATCTTTGCATGAAGTCATAGTAGAGGATCAGAGCTTAACACCGGCGCTTGTTTGACCACACGTCTTAGGCTGGTTGAATGCATCGCTGATAAACCGCTGAGACGAGTGGCTGATTCTGCTGATGCTGTAGCTGCCTAGGTTTTTTATCAGTTTTTTCCTTGGAATTATTATTAAACCATTTACACTGTCAGCATTGAGGTCATCTATCTTCAGCTATATCAATTTGCTTAAAACATGATCGCATGAAGCTTTTTGACCACACTGAATTTCGCAATAGGCGCGATGCTGGAATAGTGTTAAACTCCCGAATGAAATTTCATCGATGAGTGAAACGGAATTCGTTGAGCTCACTTTGAATGTTCAGTTTTTCAAGCTTGAAATTTACCAGCCGACAAAAATTTTGAGCAAACTGATAATAAGGTTCATGCTGGGGATGAGTTTAGTAAGTTTGCTGGTATATTTTCGTTGACTTGACTTCATTTGTAGTGCACGAAAATTGTATGCTAGATTTCATTTGCAATCGTAAGATTCTTTTCATTGCAAATTTGTGATTTCTTTCAAAAATTAATTATGGAATCAAAATTTTGTGATATTTTTGAGAAGCCACCAAAGATGGACAAAAGATGTGATAGTAGCATACTTCAGTTTCATTCATTCCATTAGCCACTGATCAAACTCTAAAATATTCTCATCTGTCGTTCATTTGGTGACTTTCAAACGAATTAACATTCCGATAGCACTGTTTGCTGTTTGCTGTTTGCCGAATGTAATAAATTTATTCATTTTGCAATTTGCTCACTTTTTGACTTCCACCTTCGAGATATTCAAAGCAGATTAAGTTACTATTTGAGCAGTAGGCCAGGATGTATCACGAAGTGTTTTGCTGTACCACTGTCCAAGAACTGCTTATTTAATTCATTTCCCCATACATCCGTAATCATTTGTTTCCAGAGCCAACGTTACATTCTCGGCATTGAAATTTGATTTAGATGTGTGCAATTAAGCGGTAAAAAGCTGTCCGAATGGTTCCGTTCGTTTATTCAACACAATTATTCATAAATAATAAATAAAGTCTATTCATGATCAATGAAATAACGAAAGTATTTCCTGCCGATATTAACCAAACATCATAGAAAATCCAGCATTGATCAGTTTTGTTCGAGTTGTCCTCAACGCAAACAAATTGAACAGTTGAGATGAAAGGAATCTTTGAGATCGGCTTAGAACTTTCGCATATGTCCATCATGATTTTATAGTTTTAGAGGAATGTGGCCTCATCAATTGTATCCTCAGGTATTCTTAATTTGTCACATTATTCATACCATATCGACGGTTTCACTATTCTATGAATTGTCCAAATTGACCTAAAGTATTTCGCGTGAAGATGATTATTAGTGCATTTACCTGATGAATGATGCAAAATATTTAACCGACGGAGACTGAGAAGCGCTCTCGAAATGAAATTGAATCCCTTGAAAGGGTGGACGAACGATAGATTTTCGTATATTCTTTATCTCGTTTTCATACTTCTTTTGGATAGCATCATCTCTTTTCACTTAGATGGATGGCATCCTTTTGTTTTTTTTGGTAGATTGCAAAAGTATCTAATTTCATTCGAAAGTGCCCTGTTACTCAAGCAGATCATTCAGTATCACAGTTCATACGTCCTCTTGAATGAACGATGGATCCTTCCTGATTGTGGTGGACTCAAGTGAAATCCGATATGATTTCTTGATATTCTAGTAGTTCAGGTCAACCGAGCAGCTTACGGCGATCCTTAAGAGCTACGTCTTATTTCTACTTATTTTCTGGTTTGAAGACTCTCGTTTTTGTATCAGTAAAAGCTCAATGATGACGATATCATTTGCTTGTTACTTCTGCAACTATTGCAGTTTGATGATCCATTTTCATCATTCATTTATACGGTTGTTGCAGTCAGAAGCTCCATTCAAACCTATCAACGATTCGGTATTTAAATGAATTGTTACACACCGTGCTCATTCGATTATTCGACGCCAACGCTTGCACACACCAATGAATTGAATTATTCGGTTGTTTGGCCGACGACTCACTTATTCTTTCACTATCTATGTCTTTCGTTTATTGTTTGATATTCCAGAGAATGTCAGTTCTTTGACAATTTTTGACCCTAAATGAGTAAAATGTCCAGGGCATATTGAGGATAGCGAAGTTTTTGATCGTAAATATAAGTACGGTTTCCGAATGCATGAAGATATGCTTGATGTGTTGAAATAACTGAAGTAATTGTAGCCGATAGGACTTGTGGCTGTAAGGGTTCTGAATTTCGGGATTTCATATTTGATGTATCGGGTCAGTATGGCGCATGCAGACAACGAAATGTATGGAGTCGTTTACGCGTCGAGCAAACAACGTTTCCGATTGAGAACATATTAATTTTTCTGATACTGGGAAAAGGTAACATAGATATGTTAAATCAGTAGGCTGTTTAGGAAATCAGCTGTCGGAAGGGTGGAAGAAAGGGAAAAAGAAGAGGGCCCCTCCCTCCAAGCCTTGGAAGGAATCCTGGCTAGGCCATTGTCTGGAGATATGGATAATGCGTCGTGATCAGCACTCCATGCATCGTATGTTCATGTGACTGCTGCGATTCGTAACTGTTTATGTTGATGGTGCTGTATTTTGTCTAATCGTAGACTTGAACAGTAACATTCCGCTGTTTTGCAGTTTACATAGAGGTCAAAATTCAACTAAAACTCAGCCAAGATGATGCGAATAAAGGAAGCGATCCAGAGGCGTCGCATGATTCAGGAGATGACGGATGGATGGAACGCTTGGGAAGGAGAACTCGCCGAATCCGCATCACCTCCTGGAGGTATTTTCACGGAAAATCCCCTCAATGAATTCATTTTTGAACAATCGCAAAAACAACTCATCGCAATGCTCCGATGCGACTCTTGTTTGGGATTGTTTTCAGTCTCGTTTGAAAATCAATTCCACACACATACGATCAAAAAGATTTAACTTGGCAATCATATATCGAAAGATACTCACACCTCTAGGGATATTTCCCCTGTTTTTCCAGAAAACTGGAGAATCTAACAACTTGAGAAGATACCGGTGGCAAGTGGGTAATTTTTTGCGAAGAACATTGTTTGTCAGGGATTTTCTTACTATTCAAGGTCATGATTGTTGACAGTTCGGTCACATTTTCAGGTCAGTTTGATGAGTTTATAACCATGAACATAAATCATTCCAGTATCCACATTCACCAAGTCATCGTTCATCGAGAATCGCAAGCTAGCATCGCTTCCGTCCAATGAAGATGATCAGCAAGCAGCGATTACCAACAGCAGTGAAATTGCTTTGCAACAATTTGCTAATCATTTGAAATCAAGAATGAACACTTTTCAGGTTGTTGTTTTTCGTGATGATTCCGTCATTTTATTGATGTTTTCAGAAATTTCAGTTTAATTCTTATACCATCAATTTGTGAAGGTAATACAAAGAGAACTTGAAAAGTTTAGCGGATTGATTCACAAGGTATTGATGAGTGATCAGTAGATCAGTGAATTAAACGATGCAATTTGTTGATCATAGAGATTGTGCATTCAGAATCGCGCACTGCGAATCACATGGAAACGGCTTTCGGAAGCACCTCGAACGTCTGGTCGTGGTAATATTAACATCATGGAGAAGGTATGCTGCATTCATTCATGCACACTTGTTTTTGCTCAGCTTTGATCGAGTTGTTCGATTGCGTTCGCTTTGCGGTATCATCCCATTCGTAAATATATTCACGATATGGATATGATCCCTAAACTTGTTGATCTGATTTTTTGAGAACCCTTCTGAATAATCAGTTGGCCAATCGGTTATAAATCAGTATTGAAGAACTGATGTTTTTTTCAAGGTGTTTGAGAAAATGGTTGAAAATTGTGCAGACGTGATGCCGATCTTCTATCGAAGTGCTTTTCTGAGCTGTGTGGAAGATAAGAAACGAAACAAGAACACGACGCATCCTGAGCGAACCATAGCGACAATCCGAGATCACGCTCATCTTCTAGTGGATTTCATTGACGATATCATTTGTGCCGTCTCAGACAAACCGCTCAAGCATGGACATCTCGATCCGTACTCGATTGGTAATGCTTGACTCGAGTCTTGCACTGTTCTTTTAACTGATATGATGAGTTAGTTTCGGATATTCAAAGCGGAATTCATATCAAAAAACTATGGGAGAAACTATGATCAAGATATGAGAGTCGAGATCAATCTGACTTGGATTACACCAACAATATTTGTGTGATCGATTTGTGATTAGTGCTGATTTCTGTTGGAGGCTTCGATCAGACACAAATGCTTTCAGCGAGAATTCATTCACGGTTGGAACCGCTAGGATTTCAGCGAAATTTCTGGGATTTCTTTGGTGAAGTGCTCGCAGAAGTAATGTTTAGTCAGGTGAGGATTATTTTCGCTTTTACTTGTGCGGAAAAACGTGGTAGTGGTAGAAATTGCTACGTATAAAAGTATGGTACTCAATCAGCTGACCGGAAATGTGGTTCAGGTAGGTTTTTACACTAATCGTAAGGGATGAACTGAGTAGAAAAATCGCTACTTGTATGATATTTGTTAAAGACCAACTCGGGATCGTTTCGAGCCATTTACAGCAGTTAACATTTAAAAACGAGAATGATCCAAAAAATGATTGATGATATTCTATGAGGATGTGTAGGTGATTATGTGCGAAGAGATTAACAGTAAATCGAATGTTGACTGCGAGAATCAGTTTCGATTCGGTTGCAGGAATGTGTACGAGCGTATCCGCATGCTGGAAGTGCATGGTCATTGTTGAGTCTTATGCTAAGTGATAGCTTTCATAATGCATCAAAGAAGCCGAAATTCCAGCCCAGTCCTTCAATACAGGTTGGTTCGATCAGATAAAAATGCTTTGGTTGGTACCTGGCACAAGTTTTCGTTCATTTGGTCCACATGAGAAAGCGCCTTCAATCGCGATTTCATGAACTGTAACATGAAATGTGATGAGCTCTTGCACTCCATGTAAATCAGTGTGGAAGTCAGGTCAAATCTCTTCCCTTTTGCAGTGCTTTCCGTCAATTGAAAATAACTGACATGAATTCAATTCCGTCGCTTGAGGAGGTTATAAAAGCTGGGAATGTTCGAAAGGCTCATAAATATTTCTCATTAGATGGATTCTTCTTAAGCAAGTGATGAGAACCTAAATGCCTGAAATTCCTATCATATCCCATTGACAAACCCAACTTGCGGCCATACTCTTCAGCTAGATAGAATATGTTCTATGATCTATAGACTTCAGGACAGTAACGGTAACGGAGGTTTATGCTCATCTTCAACACCAAATCATGCGTCGTCGACTCAACGAGAACAAGCGCCGCCGTTGAATGGCACCACTAAAACCTCATCAGCGTCCTTAGGTATTCCTAAATTGCTACTGCTATCGTACAAACTACAAACAGCTCGTTCGGTAGATCAGCCGCAAAGCAGTTGTTCTATCGATGAAGCGGACGCTCCTGCATGCTCGAAAGCAAATCAGCATGCAACTCTGGTTAAGAGCTATTCTCAAGATGCACCGAAACATGAACAATTGATTTCTTTGAAGCAAAGAAACCAGAAATCTAGCAATGACCGCAATGATCTGAATGATGGTTACGTCGATACTGAGGATGACGATCACACCAGTGATCAGAACCTCAGCCACAGTAGCAGTATGACTAACGACAGCAATAATAACTTTAATGACAATAGTAAAATGAATAGTAACTATACGAGTGATAGCGATAGTGTTTCAAAATTGAAGCTGAAAGCAAATGTGACTCGAAATGAGGAGAGCTGTGTGATAGGTAAGTTGAACCCATACCAACGTGTCTTCCTATTCGAGGACGATGATGACGATGCTCGTGTCAGCACCGTTTGAGCATTCGATAACTCGAGCTCTACTGTCCTCGAGTTTTCGCTCTTCGATACCAGTCTCATTTGTTCAATCGTCGCATACTGACGAAAACAAAGGGATGATTCAGCTGATGATGAATCATTTGGTCCCTTAAGATGACCATTAGAATCAGTGAAGTGATCATAATGATGATCAAAATGTTAGATAAGTTGAAGACAATTTTATTTCATATCTTCACAGAAATTTTAGCAGTAGCCATAGAGACCACGAACATATATATAATTCTCCTACAACTTATTTATCAAGTATATTGCTTATTTTCGTATTCTAAATGTGTTTTTCACCGTTAAATTGTTATTAATTCATTTCAACAAACCTGTTTATCGTGTTTTTCAGTTGCCTTTTGCGTGACATACACGTCGCACTATGTCTATTAACTTTTGCTGTTAACATTCTATCATGAACAATTTTGATTCCTTGTTGAATTCTCACAGAGAACAATTCATGATTTTGCTATACACTCCGTTTGCGTTTTGCTATCCAAAACGCGATACTGATAACGAATAGCACCAATTGATGTGAAATTGCAGATGTATTTGTATACAAAGATGATGTTTTTGAACAAGTTATTTAGATCATTTCGCCTGTTGTACTATAGCCGTAATTGCTAGTAGTGTGGCGCGAGGATCAGCGAATTTCGAGGATCCCGTTCTCTTTTTTTTCGAGTCCACCTCGATTTTTCC
>JAPYMA010001197.1:0-98957 GCA_035041965.1 Anisakis pegreffii | reverse complement strand
TGCGAAATCGTCTCAGATCGTCAGAGTAATGAATTCATTTCATTTGATGAATTCAACGGCACACCACCACTAAGTACTAATGAATATTGAATTTCAGCTCACTGTACGTGGTGCGGGCACACTGTCATCGTGCCCGAAGGCCTCTCGGCGAGGCAACTAACAATACACATGGAGGCACACCGCGCCGAGAGGTGTGTCGCAGCACCCAAAAGGACGATGGCCGCAAGAATGGACGTCGCCGAGCGCCTCCAGGAGTTGGGCCGCGACTCGTCGCATATCGCCCTGCCTGGAGCAACCTCGGCGACCGAGGGTGCTGAGAGGAAGAGGCGGCGGACGATCTAACACAACAACTAACGGCAAATTAACAATCCGGCGGCATCAACTAACGCGACCAACTAATTCCATCATTTAACAACAACATTCAACAATAACAATTCGGCGATCAATTCTACAATATTAACAACAACAATTCGGCGATCAACTCAACAATATTAACAACAACAATTCGGCGATCAACTCAACAGCATTAACACCATCAACACTCAACAATCATCACGAAGGTTATCTCATCATATAACATCATGAACTAATCATCTTTTCGTTATTGTTAAGATATTATTATATTAACTATCATGTTATATTAACCCCACCAGAGAGATAGGTTTCTTTCGATTTGAATATAAGTTCATTTGGTGAGAGCATTATTAAGAGGAGTTGAGGAAATCATTCAAAAAATTTCGCTTCTGTGAGATGTTTCAGAGATGTTAAGTAGAATAATCTTAGGTGATACAAAGTGAGCTTAGTTCATGGTTAATTGTTGTTGCTGTTAATTTTGACATTGTTATTGTTTTTCTTGTTTATTTAATTCCAATGATATTATTGTTATCTTGACATTGATTTTTTATTGAATATCCCATACAAACCCAGTCAATTATTAACATATTTAACATTTGTTATGAAATAATTAGGGAAAATATCTTTGCAATGGTGATGAATTTATGATGATGAGACAATGTTTTTTCACCCCTAATCTCCTTCCACTTATAATGGCTCGTATTCTTGCTCAAAATTTCATCCGCTTCGAATTTTGCCTAAACATTCAAAGCCGTCCTTCCCATAAAACCGGCAGAAACCGGTTGCATTGCGCCATAGTTTAAACCCAATCGATTAATTCGATTGCCATGTTAGTTGCTTGGGTTCAGTAGATATTCAACTTGATGAATTAAAGCCCACCAAAACATCCTCAAGAGTAATTTTTGGGCTTCTTCTTAAAGAGAATGGGAGTCATATGGCGGTTATGCCAGCTCTCAAGCGCCCATAGTGAAGTTGTGGGGATGGTAATATTATAATAACCGACCCAGGTTTGGTATAATTGTCAACTGGAAATCCAAATTTGGATTTCAGGCAACTTCACTGGCGCTGTGGGTCAGGGTACTTGATCTACTGAACCCGTGGGTCAGGAGTGGTCGGTTCTGGTCATTGGGGAAATGGTTAAAGTGGGTTAGGGCTTCATTGGCCCATACAGGGTCACGAGTCGTTTGACCGTGATATGTTCAGGGGATTTGTTCAATTTGAGATTGGGTTTATTTAGTCTGTAATTGTTTTACTAAATTGGTATATCGAACATATTATCTATGTTAAGGACGGCTTGAATGATGGTATCTGCGCAAGTTAATCCATTGCTGAGCAATGAATTAGGAGAATGAGATTAAATACCACTTCCAATAAATACCCTCTTCCCATTTCTCATATTGCGAACACCTTCATTTTAAAGCTGACTGTTGCATACTTAACCTATCTCATCACCTGATATTTTCCCTAAAAAAATCATGTATTGATAAAAAATAGGAATGAAATAAAAATTCTAAAAAAATAAATGAATTGAATTCAAAATATAATCAAAAAATTTAAAATATGAATTAAAAGATAAATCAAAAAACATAAATAAAAATAAATCAAAAAACAGAAAAGATACAAAAAATAAAATAAAAATGAAAAACAAAAAAATATAAAGAAAATTTAAAAAAAAGAAAAAAACAAAGAATAAATAAATAACATGTAAATCTATTATCCATGTTTGTTCTCTTGTATAACTGTTATAATTAAACACCCTCATTATTAATGTGTAACTGCTTATCTATTATCAATGTGCTGTTTTATACAGAACAAGCTCACTTATGTTCATTGATATATCAGCTGAAGTGACTCGAACTCATTGCTAGTTAGAAATTTTTCTAAACTTTGAGACTTTATTCATTAACATTGAGCTCTCTGGTGGGATTTGTGTATTGTGTATAATTTATATAACTGTTGTATATAATTTAAGAGCCAAGTGGTTCGCAATAGTCCTGTCCTCACCTCTTACCTTACCCTGGCTTACCCATCCCTTCCTGGGTGACCCTAACATATACTAATTTTTCGATTAATTAACTTTCCGGCTTGAGAGGAACATTTTCGGGGGCGCGTCAAAATTGAATTAGGATGCAAAATTGAGATTTAGATGATAAAATTGTCGGATGTCTGTCAGGACTGTGGGTACCTGTTGCAGGTTAGCCGGGCCTGCTCTCTCCTCCTTTGCCCTGAAGCCCCCCAGGGTGACCGGTCCGGGTTCTTCCTTCGCTGCGCGCAACGTGGCGAGATGGTGAATTCGGCTGGATTAACAATTTTAATGATAACATGATATTTCAGCTTTAAATTAATTTCATTGTTTGTGTGAGTGTGGGTGTGTGATTAACTTGATTTTTTGATTTAATAGTGTGCTTAATACCTGGTGTGTGCGTTTGTTTGGTATGTGATATGTGTGATAATTTGTATGATTAGTGTGATTTGTGTGATATGTGATGACTTGTGTGATGTGTGATGATTCGTGTGGTTATGCTGATTATTATGATTTGTGTGATGTGTGATGATTTGTGTGATATTCTTGTGAGATGTGTGATTTTTTCATTGATTTATTCTATTTTAATATTATATTATATTGCGATATTTCACTAATCAGGTAAGTTTGTTTTATTTATTTATTTTTTTGTTTGAAAAACCGAAAATTTTGCAAAAAAATCCAAAATTATTATAAAATCCAAAAAAACCGAAAAACTATAAAATCCAAAAAACAAAAATCATAAAAATTCGAAAAATATTTTGTTCCTAATTTGTTGAGAAATTTGTTCCTAATTTGTTAAGAAATTTGTTTCTAATCTGTTGAAAAATTTGTTTCTAATTTGTTTCTAATTGGTTGAATTTCTTAAAATTCCTTTAATTTATGAAAATGTTTAATTAATCCCAAAAATTGAAAAAATCTTAGAAATTTCAAAAGTTAAATAACTTCAAAAAATTAAAAAAATTTATTTGAAAGAAATTCATTTTTTGGAATATAATTCCAAAATTACAAAACTTTACACAAAAGCCCAAAAAATCACAAAATCCAAAAAAACAAAATACCTCGATATTTTGAAAAAAAAATCTAATTTATTATAAAATTTTGTATTTCATGAAAAATTTCAGCTAATAACAAAAAAATTCAAAAAACCAAAAAAATTTTGAACATTGAATGCTCAAAAAATAAAAGAATTAGTCGGAAGAAATTCATCTTCTAAAATTCAACTTATTGTTTGAAAAAAAAATCTTAAAAAATTGTTTCAGCAATGAATTAATGGTAGATTTTAAAAAATTTACCATTCATTTAAAAAATTCACTCCGTCGCATTCGTTAGTGTTTGATAATGAGTTGAAGCATGTTCCTCTCTGGAATATGCTGTTGTATATTGGAATTGCTTGCGGCGTCGATTAGTTCGTGGATGAGCTCACAGTCGGCGTCATTGTGCAATGTTTCCGGAAATAAAATTTCAGAAAAAACATTTCAGAAAAAAATTTAAAAAAATGAGAAACTCCCAAATATTCTCAAAATTGAGAAACACAAAAAATTTAACTTTAAGTCCAAAAATGCAAAAAAATCCAAGTATGAATTTTAAAAAATGCAAAAATTTTATGAATCGAAAAAAATCGAAGTCAATAGGACAACAGAAATCCAAAAAATTCAAAGTCTTCAGCAAAAAACCTTCATCTGGTGCTTGTTCCGGTGTTTTTGGCTTGAATTATTGCTAAGCAAATGCTGGAAATTTTAAAAATTGAAATGACAAAAAAAATTAATCTTACAATTAGAAAATCCAAATATGATTTAGAAAATAAGCAAAAATGTTACAATATCAAAAAATCTCAAAATTTGAATGATAGATTTTCGAGTTCGGAGTTCAAAAAAAACTTATTGTTAATAGTCACAAAATCCAAAAATTGTGAGCAATTCACGCTATATTCACCGCTGTTTTGCAGTGGATATTTAGATCAAGGCTGGTGATTATGCCTGGACACCAGTTCACTTGAATCTTTACATCGTTGTTCTTAAAAATTTGCAAAAAATCATTCTAGTGAAAAGATTATTTTATGAAAAATTTCGACGAACTGCCGAACGAAACTAAATGTTTCAAAAGATTTGACTCGTCTTATCTATAGACCTGTTCACCCATTTGATAGCTTTATACCAATAAGTTTGAGATTGTCAAAGAAATTGAAGTTGTGAGCTGATAGAGTTGAATCCATTAATACTAAAAGTAGGTTGGCAGGTTGGAGTTGAGCTACCGTAACAAGTTGAAAGAAATTGAAAGGAGTGATAAGGCATAAGATAGGATGGAGGGTGAGGGAGGGTGGTCTGAGGTTGAAGGAGGGATGGAAGGGTTTAGAACTAGAGAATAATTTAATGTGATTACGACAAATATTACCAGATGCGGTGGCGGGGTTGGATGCCACCGCTGTCGCGTCAAAAATTCGTAAATTTATTCAAAAAACTGAGCAGATGAAATTTGAACAGGTCTATAGGTAAGGCGAGTCAGATCAGTTGATGGAAGTCAATCGACTTCCATCAAATAGTCAGGGGAGGGGGTTGGGGTTAGGGGAGGGTGGGGTGGGGGTAGGGAGGGGGAGGGGTGGGGGGGGGGGGGGAGGGGGGAGGGGGGAGGGAGGGGGCTGGGGGTGTTGTTTTTTATTGTTTCATTTATTGTTTTTCATCTAACGGCGAGATCCGTTGGATGAGATCCGAAGGCGTGGTGAGCCGGAGGATCACTGATGCGTCCACGGCTAATCGTCGTGGACCTGTACGATACTGTCCCATTAATCAGATTTCTCATTTCAAAGTTTAATATGTTTGATTTCAGATCGCGTGGATCGGAGACGTTGGATGGATCAGCGCGGAGGAACACCTGGGTTCTGGATTCGCCGACGCATTCCGTGAAATTCAATTGATCAACGAACTAATTCGACAGGTCATTTTCATTCAGAATCCTATTCAATCATTCACTCATTTACTTTCCTTTCTTCTCATATAATCCAAACTGTTCCCCTAATCAGTTTAGCACTAATTAATTATTTAATTATTTGACCAAAAATTGAGTGGCGTTTGGCTACAAAACAGTACATATTATAAAACAGTTAATTTTCATGTGTTGAACTGACCACATCCGGAAGAATGGAAGCCATGGTTATAAACAATTTGAAGGTGAGGATTTTGACAGTATTACTTTAAATTTGTTTTAATATTCAATTTATTTATTTATGGATATGTTCATTATTAAGGTTCAACGAGGTTCAAAATGACAAACGATGTGATCTGTTTAGAATGAGTAATACAAAGTTGGTGGTGATTAATTTTTCTTCTTAATGCACACTTCAAGACGATTTGTTTGGATGAGTTGCGCATATATCCGCGCGATAATCGCATTCATTGCTGCTTTTGTGTGCCTCATCGATAAATTCATCGGTCTTGTAAGAGCTCTTCTTCTCTGCGTTCTGCCTAACCGCATCACTTCAATAGTGCAATTTGCCTTCTGTTGCCAAAGCCCTTATCGATGCCTATGGGAAATCCAATTGATTAATAAAAAATTGAGAGACATTTGTTAATCTATTAAAATATGTAGTTCCGTCTATGATTTTTCATTGCCTAGAGTTTCTGAGGTGCGGTTGTGTCAGTGTTTGATTTTGTTAGCACGTCATGGCAACCTAATCAAAATATTAACTAATAAAAAAGGCCATTTCTTATAAAAATTACCGTAAGCAAGTGATAATTTGACATCAGTGTTATGATCATAGTGTGTAATATTCACGATCAGTTGAAACGGCTTAATCTTGTTGCTGAATTGGTTTTAGCGTTAAATTTTTCCGACTGGTTGTACTTGAAATTATTTTCAGGAATAATTCATTGCAACAACGTAAAATAATTTTTTCAACTTAATTTATCAGCAGTTTCCGTCTACAGAATTAACAATGCATCGCAATTTATATCGCACTTCAAACTTGGGTAATTGAACCAAACGTGAAAGCATAACGGTGCTCTGCAATGAACTGAATATTTACGTCGCTGTACAAGCGAGATGCATATTAATGCACCTCGCTAACACAGTGCTACCTCGAGCCTACCGTACTCTCAACTTTGCCCGGTAACATATGAGTTTCTGCAAACCATTCGATCCAGCCGATTCTCTACATTCAGAAAAACATAAATTTTGTCCGCTTTCTTGAGGAGTTATGGCTATTTTCATAAATTTATCTTAACAAGGAGCGCATAATCGCTCATTCATATATTTTCTATCACTATAGATCAATACCTCTATACGTCACTATATCTCTGTAAAAGTTACCATTTTCAAGGTAACCGTACTCTCAGGTTTGCCGGGTAACGTGTGAATTTTTGTACACCATTCGATTCCTTAGAACCTCTACATTCAGAATATTATATATTTTGCCGACTAATTATGATTACTTGAGGAGATATTGCTATTTTCTCAAACGTATACGGGTGGCCATCTTCGAGCCTACCGTACTCTCAGTTTTGTCCAGTAAAATATGAATTTCTGTACAGCAATCGATCCAGCGGAATCTCTGAACTCAGAAAAATATATATTTTGTGGAGCAATTCCGCTTTCTTGAGGAGTTATGGCTTAATAAGGAGCGCCAAATTGCGCATTCATATATTTTCTATCACTATGGATCAGTACCTCTATACGTCACTGTTGCTCTATAGAGGTTACCACTTTCAAGGTAACGGTACTCTCAGGTTTGCCTGATAAATGGTCGTTTCGTTGGATTCGGCGGATTCATCGGTTTCAAAAAAGTATATGTTTTGCTGGGCGATATTGCTTACCTGAAAGAAATAACTGATTTTCTGAAGTTACCTCACTCGCTCGGCAGTGCTCATCTCAATAAATTGTATCTACATTGATTAACCTGTGCATTACTTCATCCATGATAGGGTCACCATCTTCAAATTAACGCTGCCATCAAGTTTACTCTCGAACATAGTGATTTCTTTACACTATCGGATTTCTCGGATTCTTCAGTTTCAGAAAAGTGCACTTATTGTTGGGCGATTTTGATCACGTTCAGGGAAATAGTTGATTTTGTGACGTTATCCCATTTGCTCTATAGCACTCATTTCTTTACCGCGTATTTCTACTATATGTTTAATTAAAAAATGATTTCATGATATTGACCATGCTGTTTCTACGCGTTTTGAATAAAATTTTGTTGGTATCCATGTTGAATCGATGTTGAATAGATTTAGTGCGTAGGTTAGTGTTGATCTGAGAAAGAAATAGATGAAAGTGATTCGTGAAAAGAGGTGAAGACTGAACGCATTATGTGCTAGAGGGATCACAGTCGGAACAAATAAATGTTGAATGCAAAGTGAATTGCTTTGATGATAATATGGCTTCTAGGGAATAAGTTGATGGTGGTGAAGCACTCGAAAATCGTCTTGATTTGTGTTACATCCGGAAGATTTTAATCCGCATTAGTGATATTCAGATAAAGTATTCGCTCTTAAGGTGATGGATTAGAACTTATTTGCGATATAAAAGGTGTAAGCACATATAACATCCGCAGTGCTAATGCATTGCGGACGATTTGAGATGATCCGATTAGAGCCTTATTAAAGCACTTCTCATTAACAGTCTTGTTTTTCACTTATTCGCAATGTGTGTTCATTATAATCTGTATCAGATGCAGTGAGTTTGTTGCAGCTTACATCCATCATCCACCTAACCGAAGTTATTCTGCGATGAGACCAGTCTGATCTACTGTCGAGAGAACGGCCTCTGATATTTGTATATCATGAATAGAAACGGTAGGTTACAAGTTATTTGCTCTAATTGTTTATGTTTTGATAAGTTTAATTGCGAATTTGTGATTGTAGTGTGTTTTTTTTTTGCTTTTTTAATTGTTCATTCTGCTGAAAACCAGTGAAAACATTAACTTCACAGAGAATCCATGATGAATTGAATAAGATGATGTTACACAAATACGTTTCAACCAACTGCACATCGTCCCTTTTGCTGACCATTTCCAAATGGTTGTCGTACGATTTTCATTTGAAGAATGGCGAAGTAATTCGGAAATTAACTGAGGATAATGGGACTTTCGGAGTTGAATTAATATTGGAGAAGTACTTAAAGGAATAATAGTGAAAGGAGATGAAAAGAAATTCTCAAGGTTATACACGAAATTAAGAACAAAATTGTTCTTGTTGGAGTTATTATAGTTATTGAGAAAATGTTTACAAGAGGATATTCGTTTATTCAACCCTTCCTTCTTCTTTCACTCGTGTATATGTATGCAAATAACAAAGCGATTACCGATGAATGTCATTATTGATTTGTGAATAAATCAAATTCAATGCAAATTTTGTCAAATTCTGATTGTCACATAGAGCGAACATTCTCCGCCAAACAATTCAAAATTTTCTTCAACTTCAATTTCAACAAAATTTTCATCAATTTTGCAGTGAAGTCAATTCAAAACTGCACTATTTCATTTGTTGATGATCCATTGATGTGACTTTAGTACCGTGATATGTGAAGGTTTTGTTAAAGATTATGTTTTATTAGGTCAAAGACTGTAGCAAATATTTGCTTGATATGGTTACTATCAGACATTACTATCTGCTAGTTCCTTACTACCGCACGCTCCTCTAAAACACCTCGTCCAGCAAACAGTATGGTTGAGGCACTCTAATTCTTCGTAAATTCATCCCCTTGTCGTCTACAATCTACCAAAAATGTGATTTTTGTTTACTATGGTTTCAAACCTTACCGTAAAATCAGTCTGATATTAAGTGTGCAAAGAAGTTGTTGTTTTAAACATGGATTTGATATCTAAAATTTCAAATGTTTCATTTGTCAAAAATCAGCTTGGTGTTTTGCGGGAAATAGTTTCAAAAAGTTTTTTTAAAAATCATTCTATTGTCAGTTAAAAGTTGATGATCC
The DNA here is from genome assembly GCA_035041965.1 of Anisakis pegreffii. Taxonomy (NCBI): domain Eukaryota; kingdom Metazoa; phylum Nematoda; class Chromadorea; order Rhabditida; family Anisakidae; genus Anisakis; species Anisakis pegreffii. The sequence continues at coordinate 89,653 of JAPYMA010001197.1, read as the reverse complement.
TTAAGCTAACCGTCTTCATTAATTTCAGTGACAAACTGCTTTCGTCAGTTTCAACATTTTGATATACTTGAATCTGCTGTAATCTTCATAAATCTTTCACAAACAAATGCACAATGTTCATCTTCGCTGATTCACTGCAGTCAATTGATCTCATATTAATATGATCAACCACACAGATAAGAATGAGATCTTCCAATAAGTTTTTGACCAACTTCAGCGTTTCGTTCGATTTTTTTTTGAGGGATGGAGACAGAAACAGAGACAGGACGCAACAATATTTGAAAAAAAGAATAAATAAAAGGGAAGCGAATGAGGGGACTATGAATATGTAAGAATAATCAGAAATAGATGAATTTGAATGGCCAATAATGATGATAATAATTATTATTACGAATAGTCATAATATTAACAACAATAATTCTCAGTTCTCAATGATAAACAAATATTCATGACAAGTAATAATAATAACCCATAACAATGCTAATAAATAATAATAAATCTCAACAACAACAAACAATAACAATATTCAAGAACATTTGATGTACTTACAATCAATTCAACTCAAACAATCGAGTCATTGACCTTGAATATTGAAATTATTGAAAACATTATGAATGATTGGTCGAATGAAAGGCTGAATAGATGCAGGCATAATGCACACAATAAATCATACTATATACAGTATATCCTTAATCGTTTGTTCAGCTTTCATTTTGTTCAACGATATTATAATGCAAATAATGTTCTAACCAATACTCTCGAATATCTTTCAGTCTCTTGAATTACTCATCTCCTTCCTGATAGCACTCTGCAGATTCTAAAAACGGATTCACGAGTATAGATCGAACGAAGATCGATGCCATTCGATAAGAAATTAGATTACATTTGCCAGCCTGTCTGCGTAGACCTTTATCAAGTGGTTGATTAATTAACGATTTGATAATCAAACGAATGAGTGGATAATGGATAGTCAGATGGATACTGAATGAGCAGTAACATTGTTGAGTTGCCCAAAACTGGTTAACTTCATTTTTGAGTCGTTTTGAGTCGAATTTGAGTCAAACTTCATTTTGAGTCGAATTTTGAACAGTAACTTTACTTTCACTGGAACAGAGTAGAGGAAAGCCCAAGTCAAATTAATAACTCAAGTAAGAGTCTAGCTATCGATGGTCAATGAAAACATGGTGGAAGGCCATATGGAAATCTTCAAAATTCACATTGTGGCTTGATTCAATAAAAAGCAAAGTGAAGAAGTTCACTTCAAGAACACCATAGTTCTAATGAAAACATGGTATTATTTATTACTATTCAACTTCATGGTATTATTCGCATAGTGGAACATCGTCGACTCATAAACGTCTCAGTTGATATCTCATTCGAATAGCAATCATACTTTTATAACGAATTGTGATGTGGTGAATTAAGTTCCACTTTCGAGCTTCATTTTAATGAACCGAGAAGAATAACTTTGATTTAAAGCAGTGGTTCTTATCGGGTCTCAGGAGAAGAACTCTGGTATATCGCTGATTGATTTTCTTCCCATAATTCTTACATAATCGTCCAAGAATGCTTTCAAAATGCTCATTTGATCGTAAAAAATTGTTTTCTTTGAAACTACCGTCGAATTCTTGACACACAAAACTCTTTGATGAACGCATCAATTTTCTGCTTTTCTTTTGATTCATCGCAAGAAGGTAATGACCTTTCACGGGAGATGGGAATCACAGTCACGTAGATTATTGGACGGAGGAATGAGTGTCCGTCCACAGGGAACGGGCTATGCAGCATACGAGTTACCACTCATTTTGAGAACAAATGAACTAGTCTTATTGACGAGAATTTATGCTGTTGCCGTGGTCTGTAATATGCAGTGAAATGCGTGTAATATCAACTGAAAACGTATTTAAATTTCTAATGCAGCACTGATGTACTGCATTACAAATTCGTTGAATTCTGTCGAGTGAATATCGTATGCGAATGAATTAAAGTAACATGCCATGAGCTGCCACATGCCACTGTACTATTGTATAAGTTAAAAATTATAGCGACGGCTGGAAGTGCATGAACTTAACAAGGGGGTTCGAATGCAACGAATATACAGTTGATGTGAATATATTTCCTTGTTAATTCCCTTGATTCGAACTTATTCGAAATGGTGCATATGATGAATTGATATTTTTGTGTGTGTGTGATTTGGTTGTATGCGTGTCTCTCTGAATGCGTTCGGTTGGGATGGCCTTGTGAGAATGAAGACAATAAGAGGCGTATACCATAAAATACAACAACTGCGAATCAACAAAAGAGTGAATTTTCTATGTGAACTTATTATGAGTCACTGAATGAACACTGAATATGATACTCAAAAAATGTCTATAGCAAAATAATAATCATCATTGCAACAAAAAATGTGATAGCAACAACCAAAACTATAACAATAGAGATGACAACAACACTGTAATATAGAATGTTTCCGGTTAGCAATTATATTCAAATAAATGAGAGTTCCTTGCTTACAAATAGTATTCCCTCACAATTCTTGTTTAACAGAATTATTTGACTGCTTACGAGTTGGTTAGATAACTTCTATACATTCGATATTTCGGCAGATACAAATGATTACTCGCGTCATTACGATTCCATAAGATGTTTCAATTGTTGACTTCTTATTCACTTAACTCATTCACTTAGCTGTGCTCATTCGACTGCTTATTTCTTACAGTTGTCGATTGAGGAGGATGCTCTGTGAACTGAGTCAGTCAATTATTGATATGCATTGATAGTCGTGTCACATTGAAGTAAGTTATAGTCACGGTTCCTTTGTTGGTATGTATGAGTAATGCGTATTATTATGGTGTGTTATTGATGCACATGTTGAGGGACGAATGAGGAAGGTAGGTGGGTAGGTAGGTAGGTGGTTATAGTGATTTGAGTTCAGTTCATTCGATGGATGGATGGATCAGTGCCCGTTGGCGCGCGATCAGCCATCAACACTGAGCACTACTCATTTCTTAGTGTTGATTATATGTCATAATATCTATCTCCCTCAGCATAATTTCTTCTCACATCTTCTTCACTATCACCGCCGCCGCTACCATTTCGCATTTCCTTTGCAACGTTTTCGCATCTTATTTTACCATTTTCCTCCTCGTCGCATCTCTCCCTCGTCCGTCATTGTGTTCGGATCGGTCGGTCGATCGGTTACTGGTTCTACCGCTATTGTATTCTATCGTTGCATTGTCAGGCTTCAGTCCTCCTCCCTCCCTCCTCTCATTTCTATCGAATTGTGATGATGCGATGCGATTGTAGTGATCGTTCGTCATCTCATCTGAATCGAGCGAATTGCGCACACCACCACCGCCGAGTGTGCCGGCAACAGCAACAAGGTCGTCGTTGTTCTGTTGTGTTGTTTTCATATCGATGCACCTAGGTGTCCATTGATGGATAGATGCTGGTACAGCAGTTTGTGTGTCCTGTCCTCCTACCTACCTGTTCTACCTTTACCTCAACATCAAAGTCATCATTGCCTCACCGCTTTCCCATTCTTCGCAGTTCCAATCCATTTTCCTCACTCTGGATTGTCGTTGACTAATTGAAACTGTGTGATTTCTGCGATTTACATGCTGTTTACAAATAAAATTCAGTAATAAAGAACCTGTATGCGGCACCCTGTAACTATCTAGTAACCTTCATTACTTTCAACCAACCACTCCATTTTCTGTAACAATCTGTCGTTGTGAAGCGAGAGGCAAAAGCCTGATGACATTGCTTGCCTTCACGTTGACTACTGCCTATCCAACTGGGTATATCTTCTCGCCATGTGGATGACAGTTGTGCGATATATACCCGTAGTTTGACGTGTTATCCTCAAAAAGTTGCTAGCATCATGATCTACTCGTCATTCTGATCCCATGCTATTCAAGCTTCTCGAAAGGATCAGTTCTGAAGTTATTCGCATTCAGATTCATGTTCATTGGTGTACTCATCTATTCCTTAATCGACTTTCAATTCTACTCGATATCCCGTCTCGTCAGTCTGATCTCTTGGTTGCGTATCACTCAATGGCACTAGATGAATTCACGGTCCATTTGTAATTTTCCGTGTATTCGCCAGTTCCATAGAGTTACGCTACCGTTTTGTTGCATCTCTACCTATTCAATTAACCGTCGATGCGACACCAAACGAGGCAAGTGTTTCACTGACTAATCCAACTGCAATAACTTCAAGAACAAGAAGTTGTTTCACAAAATCAAATGATCAGTTCCATTGTCGACACTCAACTTTATTTACTCTCATTATTGCTATCACTATTGTCACATCAAAATTTTACTTGATTAAACTAATTCTCCAAATATATCAGTGAATCATTCGAGATTTTTAAGAACTAGCTCACTTGAAGCAGCTTTGCATGTTACATATTGAACAGCAAAGATTGCCTATTGTTAGGAATGAGATCACGTCGGATCAGCCTAAGCTAAGCAATCAATAACTCCGAGTGAGAAATTTTTTAATATGTAAGAATCCAATTTCATTTTTACTCTTTTCAAAATTCCCTTTGTCTTCGTATCGTATCAGTATCATTCCTCACCAGAAAACAATGTAAAATTCTCTGAAAAAGGAAGCCTGCTATTCCTTTTAAAATCCTCATTTGATAATTGCTAAAACTGAAGTTTCAGTTCTCTGTGATATATTCAAAATTTGTCGGCTTTCTAATTCACTCGCATAAAATTGATTCGTATGCGTGAATACCAACTTACAAGGCAGTGTAAAGTATAACACATCCAAATTCGATAAGAATCTCAACTAACCGAATTGTATGATGTCGTTTCAGTGCACTTTTATTCGCAAATGATTAAAAGTTGATCAACACCCACAACACAAATACACATACTCTTCCTTGACAGGTTTCTATGAGGAAGCCTTAAGAGCAGTGAATTTTTATTGATAGATCCATTAACAGATAAGAACTGAGAACTTTTTATAGTCACAAATTCAACCCAGCAAAGCACTTCTCAAACGAACACTGACCAAAATTCATATGTTGGACTAATTGTTAATCATCGATGTGGTCAAATAGAGGCAAATGGTTGACTTCAGGCTCGATTACTTCAGTCATATTACAATGCCAATGGTTCTCGTTCTCGTACAACATTCATTCTCAAACAATACTACTTATCAAAAAACGCCTCATACCGTACCACCAGTTACTATCCACATGTACGATTTCTTCACTCGTTTCATGTCGAATAGCAACAGTTTGCGAGAGAGAGTGTATTCAAAATATTTCTTAATAATCACCAAAATCACTTCTGTACTAATATTCAAAGGCATCGCCTAATAAATTCGTGTATATATGTATGTTTGTATGTGCGTCAAAGAGTGAGTTGAATGAATCTGTAAGTGATTTTGTATGAGTGTATTAAATGTAATTTGATGTTTCAACTAGAATCAAATCAAATCGCAGTGAATAGGATGATAGAAATGTCCTTGCGAACTTCATCAATAATGCCTATTTTCAGTAAATACATACCTGTATATGTACAAGAGCAATTATGATTTAGAGGGGTTGAAGAGTGAATGCTTTTTGTGACATTGGTTCGCATATTATGATCTGGCTGGCATAATAATAAGCACACCATAATCATGATCCTCATCCACCTCATCATATCTGCATTAAAATGCGTACTCTGCATTATCCGCATTTAACAAGTACCATTATAATAATCACTTGCGTGATTATCGTTCACATAATGCTACCTGGAAGCACAGATCATCATGATAATAAACATTTTTAACCATGTTTTCTGTTTGAGGTCTAATTTGTATCATTCACTCATTCGTTCATTGTACAATTATGGTGATTGCATAGAATTATAAACATGGAATGATACCATATTACCATTTCGAACACATCGAAGAGAGTATGTCAAGTGATCACACAAACATTCTCAGCTAGGCTGCTATACGAGGGTCAGCCAGAAAGTTCTCACAGTAACGTTGTCAATTCCAGCCATACCAAATTACAAAAACCAAAACATATAATATGCTTGAACGTATAAGTAGTCTCGTATACACATTCTGACTAAATTTAAGTAACAAGTCGATTGTATGACCCTGACCACAGACGACCTCAGCGAAATTTCATTCAGCCATTTGGTTGTAAGTAAACCTCAAAACTTGCTTCACCTCAAAATTGCCTGAACTCTCGTAAAACTAAAATTCAACTCCAATTCATTTTCACCTTCAATACTCAAGACAAGAAATTTATCTGCTCCATACACTGCAATAGCAGCATCACAGTTTTTGCTTGACAGTTCGACAACGTTCTTTAAACGATTTCTTTCTTACTCTCATTCAACGTAACCAATTGATCATCTTTTTGACCATTTTCGATTCGTAGCAAACCACATTTCGTTTTTCGTTTTGAGAATATTCCTCTTAAAGCCAATGAGATTGAAAAAGCACTATTCATCCATTTCCTTCTAGAACGTTATGGAACAAATTTTTACCACCCAAACGCTGTGATAAAAGACAAAGAAAAAAGTCACACATTTCATTCTATCACAAATTCAAAATTGATTCTGAAAAGTGAACTGAATGAAATTGAAATAATTTCATGTAGTCAACATCAAGATGTTTTCCAATGTCACAACAAATTAGTTCATTTGACAATGTGTACAAGGATCTTATATGGTTATTGTTCATTGTTTGAAATTTATTTGAGATGTGCATTTTAATTCTCAAACATATGGTGTCATCCATTCACAATTCTTAGACATTTCTCTTATGTGAATTTATTAGTTGTTTGTTATTTGTTTTTTTTTTTATATTGACATTTGCTCTAACTTATTTCGGTTTACTTGTACTCAATCCAAACAAATGCTCCCAAAAACGCAATTTTGATTTCGATCACTGACAAAAATACTCAAAATTCGAAACTTAAGCACCAAGAACTTAAATGATTATTCTACTCGAATTACTGAACTGACAACACTACTGCCAACTGATTGAATGTAATCGTAAACCAACAAGAACTGCTTATTCTTCATAATATTCTGTTGCTAATAATGTTTTTTGGAATTTGTATCAAACCGTAAAGATATTCCCAAAACGAATGAGAACGCATGAGTGTTCTCTGAATCAAGTCTAATTTTTAGACTATTCGAGTGACGTGAAATCAATTCCCGATCATGGTTTATCGACATCTGACTGTTTCAACGACAACCAATTTCGTGCAAATCGTCCAAACATCATTTATTTCTGACTTCAAACAAAACGCATTGTTTTAATTTTTATCTGAGAAATTTAGTGAGAAATGATTAAACAGTAACTATCATCACAATTGGCATTATGATATAAAACTGAAAATTGATCTAACCGTATGACTGATCTGATTTTTTGAATGTTTGATGAAGATTACAAATTCTTTTGAAGTCATTCAATACGTAATGATCATTCGGTGATTAAGTAAACGTATACTACAGTGTGATTACCAAAGTTTTTTGATTGCTAGAATGAACACCTAAATATAACAGTAAACGAAGCAGTGATACCTACTGAAATGTGGCACTCGGTAGATCTGTTGCCCAACGATGGTATTTCTGAAATGTTTCAAAACTTGTCCCATAATCTCGTCATAACTTGTTTGGTATTGCTCGGCTGACACCATTCTATGAATGGCTCGAACATATTCTACTACAAAATTGCATCGTTACAGCAATATCGCTATCATCCTCATTCACATATATCGTTGAAGAAATTCAACAAGAATTCACAAAAATAAAAGGATAACTATTGCTTCAATAGTTATCCTTCTTCATATTAAATTTTACCCATTTTTCTTCATTTCAACATTCTTTTCTTAATTCACAACGAACAAAATCACTGAATGCATGCTTGTATATGTTCATCTCAAATCACACTTTTCCTGTGTCACCTTACCATTATCATCAGTTTGCATGCATTCTTTGAATAGAAATATTGCAATGCATGCACTTTTCTCGTAGGAACTGTTTAAAATGACATGAAAATATGGCAAAATGAATAACGATTCTGAGCAAAATCTGAAGTTCTCGGAATTGTTTATTATTTTTTCATGATAACAACACAATTAACAATATGAGGTGGTCAACACGTTCATTCAATAGCATAAGAGATCCACAATAAAAACAATAATTTAGATGTGAAGTCCGAATTTTCACAAATGGATGCGCTTTCAAGATTTTAGCAGACAAATGAACACTGAGCTTGGGCAAAGGATCAAATGTGAAGGCGAGAAAACGCTTCAACTTGCAGTCGAAATTGAAGCGTTCCAAGATGACACCATATTTAACAAATACAAATGAAGCTACACTTAATTTCTTAATCCATCAAAGGATGAATGTTCTTATAGAAACATTCTGCAGTTATCTTCATTCCGATTAAAAATAATCGATTTCGAAAGTACTTTTGATGCGAGCTGTACCTCGCAAACTTCTTCTGGGTACAGTGTTTATATGCATAATCAAGAACTGGTAAAATTCTCGTGAAATACTCGGATAACCTATGACTGATGGTACCCAAATACTAAAACAACACAGCACGAATCTTTACAAAGTAATAATCGAAACCAAATACTTCCAGAGCATAATTTCTCGATGACATGGAATGAATGTTAACATTGTTGAAACCTGCACACTCTAAAATGCTGCGCTTTTCGAATTCTTTGATTCATTCAGACGATCAGCGTGCAACAATGAGAATTCCTCTTGGCCACTGAATCATACTACAGAAATTCCCGTTTCTGCTAATGATATCAGTCAAACTATCACAAGGAAGATTATTATCATCATGAAAAGAATACCATCAAATGTCGCTAATGCCCCTATGAATGAATGGTTACTGCTTGGCACTCTAGAATTCACGCGTTTCAAATTTTGTCGGCGTGTCTTCACAAGTGTCAAACAAAAGCCACCCATCAACCGTCAGCACAGTTTACCATCAGCTCTACACTGTCAAAATGTCTCATGCTCCCAAACTACATATTTTCAGGTCCCCCGGATCATCAACAGGATATGCCAAAGCTCTACTACTAATATCCAGAAAAAGCCTACGCTCCAGAATGAATCTAGAACTATTCGTAATTTTGGTTATCACTATGAAATTCAAATTCACGAGATCCAATTTTCCGTGCAATTTCATTGCACTCATCCTTAAAACTGCAGCTTAGAGATGACACGAAATCATCACACTGATAACCTATCATCCACAACATCGTTTAGTACGACAATCTCACATAATTTCAGATTTGTTACATTATATCAAATATGTACACAACACTTCACATACAACAATAAAATTCACGACAAATAGCACTTAACGAAATTAAATTCTTCTTCGAATATCATCATTTTTCTCTCCAAATTAATCCGCTTTCATGATTATGACACCATATTAGTGAATCAGTTTTATATCATCGATTCAGTATGATTATTTCAGATAATCGTCATCATTCTTCCTCACTTGGCAACCAAAGATTCTGGAATGTTTAAAAGTGATAGCAACAGCAATAAACGGAATAATGAACAATATTGATGACGACAATACTGGCAACGGACCTTATCACATATCCATCAGCCCAAAAAAATTGGCCATCATCAACAATCGCATCAAAAATTCCAATTCTCACAATAATGATTCCTCCTCAAAATCTCGCTCAACCCACGATACCCCAATGAAATTTCAAGATATGTTCAAACAATTCAAGATATTTATCAAACTCAACATTGTTACTGTTATCAATCAATAAATACTGTAATAAAATTATTTGTAACGTTGAATATTTGCAAAAAAAATACCGAAGAAACTCAACGTCACTCCCACTAAAGCAAACTAAACATCAATTACGTATATTCACACAAAATATTCCTATTGAATACTCGGTTCAATTCCGCATTACCTATTCTTTATTCCATACAAGACAACACCATCACTTTCATGAGACGGGAAATATAAATGATAGCGTAAACACCTACCAGCATAGTACAAGCAGTCGCCAACATGAAGAAACGTGGATTGAAGAGGACTTTTTGAATTAATGGAGAATGGCCTGACACGAGACGTGCCACACGCTGCCCACTCACCGCAGACCAAACACAGATTGAACTATCCGTTGAACCACTGAATACGTATTGCGCATCGGCCGAAAAGGTCGCATCCAATTCAATTCCTTTATTGTTCTCATGACCTCAAATTTGACATTTTTCAAACAAACCAAAGAATATTACATCCATCAATGTTTACAAAAATTTATGAACAATTCAAAAATCAATCTGATCATTCAGATCAAAGTTTTCGAATCTGAAATTTCAAAATGGACAAACACCTCGAAGTGTGTGAATCAGTGTTCCCTTGAAAGCATCTAAAAGAGTCACACAAGCAGCGTTCGTTGTTAACATGATCATCTTGCCATCAGGCGAAAACTTCAGGCCTGTCCAGTCGCCCTCTTTTGAATCACTCTCCACTTTGAATGTCATAAATGGACCCTGAAAACTTATCATTGACTGAATGAATTTCATCAAAGCATCCACATTTTCTCACTGAGTTTTTCCACAGTACTTAAACTACCAGTTATTTAATAATAATTCAAACAAACAAAACTTGTCATCAATATCTTCAAATCATTGCCTAAAATTTCATGAAATCAAATTAGGAAACTGCAAATTTTCAATGTTCATTCAGCTGCCTGAGAGCACTTTCACTAACAAATTTTCAAAATATTTCGGCCAAAATCAACGAAATGTTTACAAATTACATCTAGCAGTGACTATTAATACATGACTTTCAAAAACTCAATTTAAAAAACAGAATCCTTCCAGAACCTTATCGAATGACCGGAGATCGTATAATTTTATGGTGTCCGAGTTGATGCCAGCAGCAAATATTAATCCTTCAGGATCAAACGCAGCCACTGGCCGTGATGGAACATGCATCAAACCCTAAATAAGATCGATGATTCAACACCTCCAAATTTTTCATATGTAAAAAAGCTATTTTTCAACGTATAAATGAAGACATATCCACTCACTGTATGCATTACATTCAGTGAAAACTCAATTCAATATGTCGACGAAATCTTCGCATTATTCATAAAACCCAACGCTATATCAGATGCTTGCATACAGCCAAGGGTCGTTCCAATGTTTTCGGTCTTATTCTAAACAGCATTCGTCTAATCCAACCTTAGACTATCTCTTTTCCTAGGCAAGGAATTCGGTAGACCGTCAAATGTCACTGATTATCATAAATAAAGAATTCGCCCACATAACAATCTCTTCCTATCAAAGAGTTCATCACTCAAACGAACCTGACAGCTCTGCATTCGTAGATCCCAAAGGCGAATGGTCTTGTCAAGTGAGCCCGACAGAAACATATCATCTAGCGGTGACATACATAGCGTGACAACTCTGAAGTCACATTTACATTAGAAAATCCTTGACGACTGAAATGAACTGGCCAATTCGATCAGAATCTATATTCATCTTAGAACATTTACAACTACCATGTGAAGCAATGTTACTATCGTACATAGCTACCAAACTTTTTCGTTCCTCTATTGTTAAACTGCAGAATGAAAACTATAAAACAAATTCACTAACTTCTTTTGATGTCCTGGAAAATACCGAATATATTTGTTGTCGTGAAGTGACAGATATCGAATAACATCTGAAATATTTGATGAATGAAACTTCCGAAAGTTGACGGCACATCAAAAATACGTGAATATAACCTTCTCGAAAAAACTTAATTTCCAGTTATGTATATCACAGTTTCAAATGAAACTGTTCATTTAAGAACTTTATCTTTGATATCGCTTAAGAGCTCTAGAATTGTGCCAGTTGATTTCAGACTCATCTCAGCAATCGCTTAGATTAAAGTGAACTTGCCGCCATCAGCTAACTCATTCCAACAGAAATTCGGCACTTACCATCAACTTTAGTGGAGCAGTGTATCGCATTTGACGTGTTGTGGGCGAACTGAATTAAATCGACACCGTATTTTTTACTATTTACCTGAATGAATCACGATTACAATTTTTTTGTTCGAATGAACGAGAAACTTTTAACATTCACTACTAACTACACGAGAATTATGAGCTTATCTAACGAATTTAATATCTTCTGCTCGATGCAGCTGTTTAACTACATCACATAATTTGACATGACCAATATGAACGACTTTTGAATTTCACTGACTACAGAACAACTTGAGAGAGAACAATAACACAAGTGCTCCTTAACGATAACATTTCAAAAATAGCCCACATTTAGAACTTTCGATACTGTTGATAATATGACCAATATAGAAACTTTTATTTAAATGTTGTATCGATATCACGCTTCGTTCTTTTGAATTTTAACTTTCACAGTGCAATAGGACCACAAGACAGTTGGGTTAAGATTTTCAATGAAGGAAACTGACATATAAATGTCAAAATCAGCAACGAAAAAATGGCGAAGCACCAAATATATGCATAACAATTGAATGATCACGAACTGACCGATCGACTCTTTTGACCAGTACTGCAATCGTACATCACAATCGAATCATCGTCCGAGGATGAAATCATTTGCAAGCCATCTGCACTGAAGTCGAGACTGTTTATTCTCGCCTATAATTGGTTCTTCTCTGAAGATGATTTATATTTAACTGTTCAATCCGATACTGACAATGAATGCGTTGAAACAAGAGTAATTTCTGATGTTTATGCAAAGTTGCGAAGAAATTAACGAGAAGAATCACGAATCAACATTCTATGACATTCGACCTTATGCCCTGATGACTTTTACGAATTACAATCAGAATAAGTCGTAAAAATTCATGAAAATGTACCTGGTTGTCTGAGAAGCTTTTTGCTGGACGCATACTCGCAATTGTTTTGTCACTCGTCTTCATTTTTCGATGACCTATTCAGGCTGAAAAACCTTCCCATAAAATGCAGAAAGGAAATGACTTAAAATACGGAATAGCAGAAAACTGTCCGACCTATCTTGTCGTGATTTGATAACGTGTTTTATCAAAAACGTGAAAACTATTGAAGGAAACCCTGACGAGCATGAAATTTGCGCATATTCAGGTATTAAATATTTCAAGAATCGGAATTTATTTATAGGATACCCTCCTTCCAGGTTCCACGAGGTTATTCTCAGATTAAGTTTCCAGCATAAGTACGAAGGCGTCGTCGCACTTCGCCATAAAAACGCGTCTGAGCGCAGGGGCGGAGTCAGCGAAGAGCATGCGCAATCGCAGGTCAACGAGTAATTGAGCTCTTGAAAGAGCAAAATTTATACCGATGGTATATCGGGAAAGGACCGTTTTGAGGGGTGATTCATTGCGGAGTGATTAAAGAAATTGTGACCATTTTGTAGAGAATAAAATTCTCTATCATATGAACTATCATATTCTGAGATTTGTCCATTATCAAAAAACTTGACCGGTCTTAAAGTAGAAAATGTTGGACAAAAATGAAAGACACATTTATGTAGTACCAAATTTCAGGGTGAAGGAACAATGTTTGAGCTATGGGACTAGACACATTTTGTAGAGTTTGAAGAGCTCTATAAAATGAATCAGTTTCAAACATAGAAATACTGACCACTTACGGAAGTTATGAGGGTTTGAAAGTGGAAAAGTCGTGAAAAAAATGCAAGTTCACAGAAAAAGTATCAAATTTCAGGGTGAAGGAACAATGGCTTCACGTGAAGATCAACGCAGCGTTCCAATCAGTTACATATGTAACTGAAATTGAAATCTTGATGATTATCTAACTTCACTGTTAACAAAAACGTTTAAATGAAATATGAAAGGTGGAGTTATTTGAAGAGCATCGAATCGTCAGCGTTGATGCTGCAATTGAAGTTCGACTCGGAACTTTTTAAATCCACTTTCAAACCCTCATAACTTCCGTAAGTGGTCAGTATTTATATATTTGAAACCAACTCATTTTATAGAGCTCTTCAAGCTCTACAAAATGTGCCTAGTCTCATAGCTCAAACATTGTTCCTTCACCCTGAAAGCATTATGAATTACACTGCTCATCTGATCTCATGGAGTTAAGCATCGCTCGTCTGTAAAATGCAATATGACATTCACCTGTAATATTAAGCATCTGAAATTTGTGTAATAATCTTGTGAAATTACCATAATACTTCCGTAAAACGCATATTTTGCTATGGAAATGCTTTCGGATCTCTAATTTTAACGGTTACTGCTGACGCTGTGAATCCTCTTATCTCATATATAAATATGTGTATTATTATTCCTTCACTGTCAGAAAAACAAAAACTTTCATGCAAATTTCTCGATTTGTTTTCTCATTTCGTAACTTTTCATTAGAACGAATCCAATTGTGGAATTTTTGAACGAATAAACGAGTGTGTTAGCGATCTATGAGGTTTGCTGCATGCTGCATGAGAGAGCAAGTTTGAAAGGCGTTCTCAAACAGAGCATTCGGTACGGTGTTGACGCCAGCGATGGCTATTTAAACACAAATCACGAACATAATTAATTCTAATTTGCAAGAAAAAGACCGAATGTATGGGGAAATTGCACAGTTTTTCTTGCATTTTCACTTTGCACTGCATTCTTGAACATTTTTACATCAGATTTATGATGTTCCATTTTGTAACATTCAAAGTTCGCGTTCATTTATGAGAGATAACTTTTTTCTAGCGAATGATTCACTGAATTGTTAATTACGTTTGATATTTTCGTGTTTATATTGTTCCGGATTATTTTTGTGGGTCGTTTTCAACGAGAATTTTGAGTTTTTTTGGCAAGAATATGACTTATTTCAGGTATTTTGAAGAGTGTCAAAACTGAATTTTTCAAATCGTTGAAGTGATGAACGAAGGGAAACCGATTGCAAGTCCGCTTGCGCCCTTAGTGAAGTGGAAAAAAATTGTCAACACAACAGGACCAACACCTCGGTAACTAATAAATCATTCTGATCAGTTCATCTTGCTGCCCGGTCTCACCTATTATCTCATCCCAGCACAACACTTTCATGTTGAACAGCTCTATGTTAAACATTCAAATGAAACGATTTCAGACCTCGGCATGGGCATCGCGCTGTTGCCATTAAAGACCTCATGATCGTGTTCGGTGGAGGGAACGAAGGCATAGTCGATGAATTGCATGTCTACAATACAGGTTAAAACATATGTTTCGTAAGCTTATTACTTCAAGTTGCACTGAATGACTCATAGATTTCTGAGATCGTATCATTGTGTTGCTCGACAGTTTGAGGTGAAACCATACAAATTGCTTCTCTCAAACGTCAGCATCTTATTATCACTTCCATTAATCCATGTTAAGTCAGAAATTTTTTGAACCAATTTCATGCGCTTCCACAATAGAGTTTGTTGACGCATGTCAGAAATGTACTGAATGAAGTTGGTGATAAGGGATGAAAATGGGTAAATTTTCAGCCACAAATCAATGGTTTGTACCGGCAGTTCGAGGTGATATCCCGCCTGGATGTGCAGCTTATGGGATTGTTTGTGATGGCACGAGGATATTCATCTTCGGTGGTATGGTGGAATATGGAAGGTCATTTGATAAGTATCGCTTAAAATTATTAAAGGATTGCGACTAGAAAATTCTTCCGAAAAATTACATTAAAGAAAATGCACTTCTTAATCATAGAATTAGATCATAATGTGATATTAGTTGTTGCTCTTTATGGTATCAATAATATTTCGGTTGATGATATTCCAGGTACTCGGCAGACTTGTACGAGTTACAGGCTAGTCGTTGGGAATGGCGAAGGTTACGAGCGAGGCCGCCAAAATCTGGACATCCTGGACCGTGTGCCAGATTGGGACATACATTCACGCTTGCTTCAAATCAGGTACGTATGCCATTTGCATCAGTGGCCATTGGCCCTATGAAAATAAGTCAAAATGTTCTTTTGCATTCGAACGATTAAAGAGCACTGAAACCCAAATCTTGTTCGAAACTTTCTCTTCGATTTCCTCAACTAATCTGATTAAATTTTCCATATGTTTTGAATAGATAATTGATTTTTGTTTTGCATTTTTGAAGTATTTTTAAAATCGATATGTTGTTGTGACCAAACAAGAATGGCATTTTGAGGTGTGTTACGTGTTTGGTGGATTGGCTAACGATAGTGCAGATTTGAAGAATAATATACCGCGATATTTGAACGATTTATTCATTATCGATTTGCGATATGGATCAAATAATTTACAGTGGGAGTGCCCACAGGTTGCTTGGAGTTCTTGCATTGTCATCGTTTCATTCTCATCAGACGGTTCCTAGAATTTCGGCTGGAAATGAAAATTTTTTAGTCTGTAACAAGAACAGGCGATAAGAAAAAATTTCTAAAATTTCCAGACCTATGGTATGAGTCCACCGCCTCGCGAATCGCATTCGGCCGTAATGTTCGAGCAAGACGGTGGTCGAAAACAGTTGATAATCTACGGAGGTATGAGCGGTTGTCGATTGGGCGATGTTTGGATCTTGGATATTGGCTCAATGACATGGTCAAATCCTCAACCGGACGGTGTTCCGCCTCTTCCTAGATCGTTGCATTCGGCAAATATCGTTGGTGATCGGTAAACTCTTTCATTCATTCAACAAACAATTTAGTTAATCCTTATTCGAGTGAAAGGATCATTTGAGTGAATGGCTACGGCATGATTATATTGAAGAATGGGTGAATACTTTCTGATTTTTGAATCTTTCATGCAATTTGAATGATTTTAAGGATGTTCGTCTTTGGTGGTTGGGTACCGTTGGTAATCGAGGATACGAAATTACAACAAAATGAGAAAGAATGGAAATGTACGAATACGTTAGCATCGTTGAATTTGAGAACGATGTGTTGGGAGCCACTTTCGATAGAAGTTTTTGAAGGTTAGCTGCAAAAGTCTTCTCATTTATTTTCTTAAACTATAGCTTTTATATTACGCTTTCATAATTGAAAGGTTTCGATTCATTTTCTAAAAATGTCTTTATGTTGATTTGCTCAAAAATTTTTTGAATACAATTCATACTTTTGTTCCCATTTCATGCTGATATACTTCTATGGGTTAACAGCTCGAGAGTTCAGTTCTGATTCTGAGTTGAAGTAGTAGTTGTTGAGTTGTTTGTTTGAATCACCAATGGAGCAATAACATTTAGATGCCGTACCTCGTGCACGTGCCGGACACAGTGCTGTTGTCATCAACAAACGATTGTATGTTTGGTCTGGTCGTGATGGCTATCGAAAGGCATGGAATAATCAAGTAATCAGTTTGCTTTGATTTTTTCGTTGGACATAATTCTTGTGCTTTCATCTCATAATTGATTAATACTGATTGATAATAATACCTATCAGACCTGAATATATAATTTACCTCAATTCTCGCTGTCATTGAGAAATCTTCTCATATGTTGATTGATTATCCTAACTTACAGCTAGCTCAATTTATGCAACTTCTTTAATACCCGTTTGCTTTTGATTGGAACTGAAGTATGCTGTATATCGTTGCGATTATAACTTATTCGGGGTTATGTATATGAGAAAAGAACTGTTCAAGAACATGAAACTGTGCATTTAAAAGAGTAATCTTTTTGAAGGTATGCTGTAGAGATATGTGGTATCTAGAGACGGATAAACCGATAGCGCCTGGTCGAGTGCAGTTGGTAAGAGCATCTGTGTCCGGACTAGAGGTGTGCTGGAATGCTGTTCCGACGGCAGAAGCGTATCTCTTGCAGTTGCACAAATATGATGCGCAGCTGAAACATGACGATGACGGTAGGAAATGTTGTGTTCGTTTAGTATTCATTGCCTTTTGCAAAGAGTGAACTAATTCCTAATCGTTGAAGGAGTTCATTGACTTCAGTGATCCGATTATTTTTCATTTGAAATGAACAATGAATTGTTTAGAAGTTTTGCATTTCAGATGTCAGTTCTCAGAAGTTAAGCGTTTTGAGCACGTGGCTGTGCAACTTTTTGATTTTTGATTTTGTAAGGTGCGCGATTGGTAGATAGTAATTGTGTTTTGATACCTCAATGCTAAAAACATGGAATGGAATTCTACATCTGCAAATTTGACAGTTATCGAGTTATCGAGACGTATTTTTATTAGTAATCTATTGATACCAAAATAATGGTGTGAACGTTTGAGTGTTTTTTTTTCAGTTTCACCTGCAAGACATGCACAACATCAGATGACAAGTGTAGCAGCGGGTCGAGCACAGGGAACGGCACCGTCGCAATTGACCAATAAAGTGATAGCTATACAACGACCTGGTGGAGGCACGCAACTGATGAAAGTGGTACGAAGTGGGACACGTCTGCCGGGCACAATGCTCGCCACTGGTCATAGTGCATCCGGAAAACAGCTGCTTCGAGTTGTCTCTACACCAAAAACAACACTCACTTCTGCAGTAAGTTATGAGTTATTGAATTAACAATTAACATAATTCATCATGAGCATATATATACCCATAAACGCATTATTTCTATGATGATTCGTTTTCATTTGTGTTCTACTCAGTAGCCAGTGGCACTCCATCCTTCAAAATGGTTACCATTTGAATATTCTTAAAACATCGTTCACGCCATTAATTCAGATGACGAAATCAGAGTCAAGAATGACCACTCGTTCCTTCGTCATATTTTATTGACAGTTGAATACTGCCTGAGTAAGGAGCTTAAAATGCTCACTGCTGACGAAAATATTGATTATATATATATGTAAAATTGAAAAAGGAACGTTCACAAATGACTTGAACGAGCAACGTTTGTTTGAGAATGAGAAAGCAATGAATTTGTTGAAAAATTAAGGGAGGTGCCACTACGTTGACCAAAGGGAACATGCCGACTTCGGGCACAAAAACAATCATAGTAACGAAAGCTGGTGCGGGTGGTATTGGTGCGTCTGCAACGCCATCACAACACAAGCTGCTTTTCCTTCAACAACAGCAGCAACAGGCACAATTAGCGCAGCCCACACAGTCGATGAGTCATGCGGCTATGGGACATGCCGTTGAGTCGCCGATATCGTCGAGCGCGTCATCGGGCCAATCCCCTCAACTAGCTGCAATGATCGATTCCCCATTGCACGCCCCGTCACACTCACCTGGACTCGTTGTTGCGTCGCACCCTCATGCCCTAAATCATTCTGCACAAATGCATGGCTCGGTAGCTGCAATGCAGCGACTGGCCGCTAATTCGCCCATACCAGAACAACATGCAGCCTCAACAATCTCAACACAAGGAACCACGTATACACGACCAATGGCGACAAATTTGGATGTGAGTCATTGTGATGTAATTTGCAATATTTTGAGAGACGAGACGAGCGTTTCAGAGGGAACTTTTCGGATTTCATTGAATTGATGCGTTGAATTTTTATTGATAGTTTGAAATTATTGGTTAGTTATTTTATTGACGAGTCTTTATTTTTGATTCATATTTTGTGCGATGAGATAGAGAGCTTATGGAATTTGTGATATTGGCATATTTTGATGGGTTCAATTTTAAAGGCTGGTCTGCCGCAAAATTTGCTCGATGAAATGCTCGCAGAAGGAGACGGTGGCTATGGTGGACAAACGCAGGAGGGCACTGAAGGCACCGCACAACCGGATGCCCTCGCACAAGCCGTCGGTGAAATTCTACAAGATGCACCCGAAACAAGTCCTCCGCAAGCGATAGGCACAACTGATCCGTCCGGTTCTCAACAACCGGACTCTGTTCCCGAAATAAAGGTTCTTTTTTTCAAAATCACATTTTTCTTTTCCAATGTCAAATTCTTTTCTTTTCAAGTTCAAATTCAAGCAGAGATTGTTTTGAGTTTGTCTTTTTTGTTTCATTTTTGTTCGACTTTTTTGCAAAGATAAAAAGGAGCGCCAAGGAGGCTGAAAAGAAGTCCGCTCCGATGTGGCATGGGATTTGTGTATTCGACGTGACTTTGCTGTGGTGCTTGTTTTCTGATTTTGTGCAAAATATGATAAAGCGGATGTGCTTTGTTGTTTTTTTATAGTGTTTCGATCATTTTTTTATTCCACCGTTATGTTGAAATCTGTACTGTAAGTTGCTTGTTTTTTTGTAATCCAGTTCTCTGAATTACTCTGTGAATCTGGTGAAGAATTCAAATGAAGGTTTAATTTTTCGTAGACTGAAGAAGGAGCGAGTACTGAAAGTAAACCGAATGGCACTGGTCAGAAATCGGAAGTAGGCGAGGACACATCAAGTGTCGAGCAAAAACCCGATGAACTTCCTCCTGTGGCCAACACAACTATTGCTAGTCGATCGGAATCTGACGATAAGACTGGTATCAAGGAGGAAAAAGGCGAATTTTCTCAACTACTAACTGAGGCATCGGGCCATGAACAGTCAGCATCAAATCTTCAATCTGAGTCAGTGAGTTCGATAAAACCAGAACACCAATCAACTTCTGATGAGAAGCAATCCGATGTGAAAGGTGAGCGTTTTGAGAACAATCATAATTTCGCAATTTACTTCTTTTTTGACATTTTGAGCACGAGGTATTTTTTTTTTGCTCCAACGATCAACTTTCATTCTGTAAACAAATAGTCACTTAGTTGTGTGCAATGCAAATAGACCTCATTGTATTGAGGAGTAATCAGAGTATGGATGTATGTAAAAGCATTTTATGAAAGTACTTGTTACGTTACCTTTTACCGTGTTATATCGCAAGATTTTACGATACCGTTCTCATTTCGGAAGACTTTCTATTGGAATGTGATAATTTTCGATTGCTTGTGAATTGGTTGATGTGAATTGATTCAATGATCACTTCAGAATCGTATGCTGATGGAATACAGTCAAAATGCGAACCGATAGAGACGTCAACTTCGCAGAAGGCCGTAGCAGAGCCGACCGGAGCAAAAACGACTGAAACAGTAACCATGGAAAGGAACAATGCAGATTCTGAACCAAATACTGGACCACTCGCAAGCGCGAGTGCAGAACCGACTGCATCGAAAAATGTGTCGATGAGTCCAACAAGTGCCACTGAATCGATGCCATCAGTTACTAATGTTAGCAGTAATAACGGTGATAGTAAATGTGATAATGATAACGGGAATGTTAGTAACGCTATCAATACTAATGGCGATGGTAATATGGAAAAATCATGCACATCTGGTGAGTTCACTCGGTTTAGATTATTGGGCATTAGTAATTGTGAAAGACGCAGTTCAATGAAATCGAACATTTTGAGACAATGAAGTAATCTTCGATTTATTCTATCTTCGATCATAATTTCGCATTCGAAAGAAATAAATTTCTCGATCAGTCGAATCTGAATAGTCTTTTTTGCAGTTTACGCTCTCTGCATTCAAGAGGTTTATCAATTGTTTTGTAGAGTTGAATGGAGCATTGGATGACTTGAGCACAGCAACGAGCAATAACACAACAGAGACGATATCAGATCGAGAACCACAACAGCAACAGTCATGTGCTACCACCAGTGACTCGGGAATGCAACAAATACAAGGATGTGAGATAGAGCCTCAGGCACAACTTCAAGCGGGACAACCAGAAGAGCCAACACCATCATCTGAAGGAGGTTTGTTACTATTATCATTTTCAGTGTATTCACCCATCATGGGTTATATATCCTATCCAGTCCATAAGTAACAAATTATCCAAGACAGTTAGAAACGGAATACGGTTAGGTTGAATTAACAGCTCAGTGATGAATAATAATTGAACATTCTGTTAGAGACGAGTCGAAATTAGAATGATGAATGCAAAATGGTTTATTTCAGTGGATATGCCTATGGAATGTCAACAACAACAGCAACAAGGAGACGTGCCGCAACAGTCAAAAATCCTTGTAACCCAACCTCAGACGCAACCTTCGTCCGTCACATACGTCAAACTCGACAGTGCAGCTGCATCTCGATCTCCTCAGTCGTTCATTAGACAACAACAGCAACCATTACTCCAATCCCAGCAACAATTATCAAACACCGCCGTCACTCCTCTCCAATACGAGGTCAATCAGTTTTTGATTCATTCTCAATTTGCAATAGGGAATTTCTTCTAGTTTTGTCTAATTAGCAGGGGAATATATTTCATTGAGAACCAAATTATGTGAATGGCCAACCGCGATGCCATATGGGTAATTGCACAGAAGTACGGATTTTGATTATCACACTATGTTATCGCGATAAACGTAATCTTATTTGAGGAATATGATTGTTTCATGGGATCGGAAGGTATTATTGGTTGATTGTTTGGTTTGAATTTAGGTCGAAATAAAAGAAGAACCACAGTGGTTCGACGTTGGTATTATAAAAGGGACAAGTTGCATGGTTACACATTTCTTCCTACCATCCGACATGCCACTAGAGGACGCGTATGGAGTAAGACTTTTTTATTTTGAGAAGTATCTTATTTGATAGTGGTATGGTTATGAGAGCAACGGAATTGCTATATTCAATGTAGTTTGTTAAAAATTGAATATTGGAAACATTTTGTTGTTGCAGAGTGCATATGACGTTGGAATGCATGCCGGACAAGTGGGATTCCTACGAAAGGCTGAGCTAGAGCCTGGTACCGCCTATAAATTCAGAGTGGCTGGAATCAATGCTTGCGGGCGAGGTGATTGGTCTGAGGTATGCTTTTTGAAAAATCGAATTCTCTATGTTGCTTTCGAATATTTATGGTTTGATGCGCTGAATGTTATCTATGAATATTTCAGGTGACCGCATTCAAGACATGCTTGCCAGGCTTTCCGGGTGCACCGTCAAGTATAAAAATAACGAAAATTATGGATGGTGCGCAGTTGAGTTGGGAACCACCGCATAATACAGCTGGTAAGGTTGTTTTTGTTTGCTTGTTTTACTTACCTACTTGAGAGGGCTACTATGGCGATTGCACTGGTGTGCGTCCTCTCTATCGTGATATTTGCACATTTTCCGCCATTTAGTGCTGTCGTCAGCTATCGTACGTAGCGATTATATCCAATTTGGATTATACCATTTAGTCTTTATGCTGCGACCATGATGGAAACAAATAGGTGGTTGTTTTCATTTGGTTATCTATTGAATATGTCACGATCAGAGAAGGAAGCGTATCTTTATGGTTGTGTTTTGATCGTTTTTTACTATTACTTGGACGTTGAGTGGTTGTTTTGTCGATCGCTGCGAGCGATCGGCGAAATATTTATTTTATTAGAGTAATGATTATTTACTGAATTGGTGTTTGACTGCGTTCAATTATGCAAAGTATTCACGGCGACTAATTATTTACTCGGTTGTGTTCGGTTGGCCTGTTCGCCTAGCCAGCGGGGTGACGTAAATTAAGGCTAAAACAATGCACACGGAAACGCGAGCATTGTGGCCAGCAACGCGACAAACGTTTGATAGCCTGCTTGCCAATCCAGTTATTGTGATCGTTAGAATGCACAGAAGTTGTGTTGTTGTAAGGGGTGACATTGTTTTGTGATCATATTCATATTGATGTATTTTTGAGGCCGTGTCTCAGAGTATAGTGTGTACTTGGCTGTTCGCAATACACAAGTGGGAAGTGAGACACAGCTGGCGTTTGTTCGCGTTTATGTGGGTCCTGAGCCGAGCTGTGTGGTGTCGTCGATGAACTTACATGCAGCACACGTAGACACCTCATCGAAGCCGGCGATCATATTCCGTATTGCGGCCAGAAATGAGAAGGTTTGTTCTGTTAATTTCCATATTTTCTCATTTATTTGAATGCATTTCCTCATGAGTTTATCACTCCGGTCATTTACTACAAACATGTTATAAGTTGATTACTTTTAGTTGAACGGATATTCAGTGAATTCGTGTTCGTTCGGATTGCAAACAAATGTGTATTTATCTCATACTTGAATGAAACCAAACATACGTTTTCAAATGTTGTTTTCTGAGTTTTCATCACATTTTGAGTGATAAATAATTTCTGGTGTTCTTTTTTTTGTGATCGAAATGGAATTTGAAGCATAGATTTGATGCCAGTTATCAGATCGGACTTCTTCGTTTCAAGGTAACAATTTTCAGGAGGTAGAAATAGTAGATTAATTCGCAGTTGAAGTTGATAAGTTTGTATCGGTGTTATTGAATTCGTTGCGAATAATGACTGTAAAATAGCAAAAGAAGAGCGTGTCTTTTGCAGGGTTACGGGCCAGCAACGCAAGTTCGTTGGCTGCAAGAAGCTCGTGCAGTAGCAGCGCCAAACAGTAATGTGCGTCCATCGTCAATACCAGTCGTCGGAGAGTATCAACGTGTCACCCCAAATATCGCTCCATCACAAACTTATTACAAGCGTATGCGTATGGAATGATCCTTTATTTTACTCTTTATTGATGTCTGTATCATTATTATTATTGCTCTTATTATTATTATTATGATTTGAGCATTATTGAGTTTGTATTTGTTATTGCTGTTACCATATTATTGTTAATATTACTATTATTATTACTGTTATTATTATTGTTATTATTAATACTGTTATTATTATCACTATAAATATTACAGTTACTATTACCATTACTATTATCATAGTGATTGTTATTGTTACTATTTTACTGAGTGATTTCGTCATTATTAATGTTTTAATATGGTATAACGTGTTATGTACAATAATCTGATCGGTCTGGTGTGAATATGTGGAATTATTGAATGCAATCAGCGACTGTGAAGGTATTCACGATGAATCAACTCGACGTAGTGATTTGCAGCTGAAAGTGTTAGTTTGAGTTGATTACTTCTGTAAAGTCATTCATTTATTATCGGTTATTGTGTTGGTCGACTTGCAAGAGATTCTACTTGTGTCTGTTGTTGTTCTGCTCTTATTCGAAGTAATGACACGTATATATCGCATAAATATAATTATTTTGTGCATTTATTATTAAAGTTGTTATCATTACTGGTGTTGTTTGGTAGTAATAAGTAGTAATATAATGTAATAGTGATTATTATTATTGTTATTTTTACTTTTATCATTATTATTATTATTACTCATTGTTTGTGATCGATCGTTGTGTGTTGTTATGAATGAAATGCTTTGGAATTTTGTTGTGGTCTGTGTTTGAACGTATTTGTTTGCTGTAGGTGAATGCTTTCATTTGTTTGGGTTATCGTTTGTGAGTTTGTAACTCACATTCCGTACGATTCATTCGTTTTCGTTGTTTATTGATCCTTTTATTCGGATTTTCACTATGTGCCATTTCGCGTTGAGGCGAAAGTAATAGGGTGTTTATGTTGGGAAAACGATTACTTTGAGCCATTTTGAATGGTGAGATATTTGATGAGGGATGAATTCTTCTCATATTCATAAAGACTGCGTGGTGGTTGCTACTGAATTGAGAGCAGAAAGTCGCTTCGTGAGAAATCAACAGACGGGATTTTGTTTAATCATCAATTCTTGGTATGTAGACGGATCGTTGAAAAAGTTTTCGAGTAGTTTTTGAGTTTTTTGCATGGAAAAGATCAGCCGGCAGTTTGAGCTGACAAAACTCTTTGAATTCCTTTGAAATGTCTGTCATGAGCTTTTCTTCACATTCTTACTAATTCGAAACTTGAAAACGGATCGAAACTTTGCTATTGATGATAAGAAGGAATTGTTCGCTTCGTGGTAATAATAGTAATAATAATTTTGTATTGGAATGCTGAAAATTTTTTTGAATGTATTTTGTTGTGTTGCGCTCTACTTGACATGGTCTCATTATCAATCAAATATGAATAGTATCTGATTATTCGTCTTGTGTTTGTTTTTAAAATGGTTTTTAACTGATACACTATTTGTTGATTGTTATTGTTTGAACATTGATCATTCAAGATGAACACCTCCGACTGAACACAAGCAAAGAATAACATCTGTTTTCTTCGAATAAGGACAAAATCCATTTGATGTTTCTCACGACCAGTGATAACATGAAAAGAATCATTTCGTGAATCATTTCTCACGATAAGCAATTTTAAGCCGTTTCTCATGAATATGATTTGTGCTAACAAGCGATTTCATCATGGTTTCCGTTTGTTCAATGTTACCAAATTGAATTTTGACGGCAGTCCAGAGTGCGTATTCAATAAGTAGAATACGAGTTGATGAGTTCGTTCACTGTGGCCTTGGAAGTTTCGAATCAACAACTGAATGCTGGATTAGGCAAATGAAAAGTTCATAAGTTGAATAATATTAGGATTGTGTCACTTTAGGCGGTGGTTGCAATTCAATGTTTTAATTACTTCGAACCACCTTTTATATTCCAGACAATTTCTCTACTTCGTTTCTATAACTTCACTGCGTTCAATATGTCATCGTTCAAAAAGTTTCCCAGTTATCGAACGCGGAAGACGTGAAAAATGTCAGTGGATGAAGTCTGCTGTAAAAATGACTATCATTCTATTTGAATTACATATAAAACTTTGTGAAAATACTTTCTACTGACCATCGCTACGAAAGTTATAATCATAAACAGTTCGTCGTCGCTTAATTACTATCGCCATGAAAGAATTCTAATATACAGAACTATACGATCAGAAGTCACTCCGATGATTCAGAATGTCACCAAATGTAAATATTCAAAATGCGAGGAAATTGAAATGGATATGAATGGAAAACTTCATCAAATAGTTTATTCGTTTACGAGAAGTCACCCGTTACCAATTGCAAAAGTTAAGCGATTATGAATTTGTCCATTTGAAGCGTCGGAAATGATAATGGAACACAGAAGAACTCGTCGGAATCAGTACGAATTTTAATGCATACATATATGGAAAAGTACTTGTGAGCATAAGTAGTCAATTTCCAAATAGACACAAATTCAGTGCATGAATCAAGTCACAGTGATACGTACGCATTATGCATTGTCTTCAGACAGATATTCAGAAGATGCGTGGTGAACTGAGTGATTGAATTCAAACAATTTTCGAAGTTAGGAGTTCACGAATCAACTGCAGCAATTAGTGAATTCAATTGTGTTTTCATAAAATGAGATGGTGAAATTGCTACTCTCCCGATCAGAAATGATATTTTAATATAAATGCAGTCCACTTGTGTTATAAAGGTTCTTAAAAATATCATATCGAACAAGATCAAATCAGATCGATAGTGCTTTTAAATCTATCTAATCTCTCATATCAGTCGGTAGAATACCTTTATTTTCAATCCTTTATTTTCATTGATGATCCTCCACTCAAAAATGTTTCATTCAACCAAAATCAACTCCGTTAATCACTCAACTAATCTCATTTCAACGAAGTGATTAATGTTCATTCCCGAACTGCATTCAAATCTCTAGTCACATCACACTCAACCAACATGATCCCACTAATTTTAAAAGATCTTTGCATCAGGTGAGTCTACTGTTTGCATCAGAGAGTACAATTTCGAGTGGAACAATCAGAGGAAGTGCTATTGCAAAATACGACGAAGCACCACTTGCGTCAGCCAGTTTAGATTGTTTAGGTGGTTTTGTTAGATCCACCAGGGTCGATATACCGCCCTCTAACAAAAGGTGATCAAGGAGGAATTCATATTCATCTTTCATCTTTTCGAACGTTTCAGTGGAATTCAACTGAAAATCGAAAGCGAACATTATTTGTTTTCCGACAAATGAATCCGCTGATAAATTTGAATATTTTAGGATAGTGATCAATTCCTTCCTGATTAATCAATATTTGAAGCTGAACAGTTGATTATTGAGACCCGAGAAATTTTAAACCCCCAAACCCGTCGTCAGTTGATGGCAGTCGGTTTCACTAGAATCTCAACAAACCATCTCATATTCACACTTCATGATTCGTATCATTGTTATTATCACCATTAATATAGTATAGCCTACTGAAATTAGTATCAATGGATGCATACTCAGTGACTAGTAGGGAAACAATGGCATGAAAATAATGGTCATAATGAAACTCAATGATATTTAAGGCTCAGTGCTGCATAATGGAATAAAAGAAATGATGCTTAATGAACAACTCTGTTCTCGAAGTCTTCCACTAGTTTAGTCATGTTGTCGAGTTTATCCAACGCCACTTTTTGTTCGTCATTCGCGCGTTTCTCCAACTCGGGCGCTTGTGCAGTGAGATTCGCTAAAAGCTTTTTCACAGCTTCCACGCTCATCACAAATTCCTGTACATTATCTTCATCAATAGAAAACAAAAATATTTCTCGAATTATCCATCCGTGACTATATGTATGTCGATCAATTCTAAACAATCGAACGATACGACGACCTTCCTCGAGGCTCACAACCAAAACAACAGAAATGGTGATCATAATGTCTGAAAGAAAATATTGATAGTAGTAACAAAACTCCTATCAGCAATTATACTATAACAAAGATCAACCAATAATAAAGGTAGAACAGTGACCACAATGATGAAACGATGCTCATGAAAGTGATAAAATGTGATAACAACGATGAATCGATAACAAAACATTTATCAAAAGTGTTAATTATTCACTAACAAATATGTGTGTGCAAACGGAATGAAACGAACCGCTTTATTGTTTATATAAAACGGTTTTATTTCAGCGAATTTAACGCTACTGGCTGGCTGTTCCGAAGAGTCGATAAGTTCACAGTGAGTTGACGCGACGATCAGTATGCATATGAAGAGTATCTTCAGCATTTTTACTTCTGAAGAAATGTTTTAAAAGAAACCTTAAGCGGAATTTTTCTCATTTGCATGTTTCCATGAACCTTCATCCCAACTGGTCGCGCAGTCAGGATGATAATGATTGCACAGCAAGGAAATGTACGTAATACTGATGTGGGCATTCACAATTATTCTTAATCTCATCTTCAGTCGACTAAAATCACGCCCTCGAGGAAATATGCTTCGACAGGACTAAATGAACAACTACTTATAAATAAGGAATGAGTGCGGTCTTGCAACCGCCCCAACTCCTCTCTGCATCTTCAAAGAACATCCCGAAAGAGCTTACTCGGAGCCGAGTACAAGCCCTTCGACGCCCACCGCCTGATAGTAACGATACAAGATATTTGTTCTCAAAAACACGTCTCTTTTATAACAACTTCTTACGAATAAATTTGCATATATTGTATGATCACAGAAATATGATAAAATAATTGAGCTATAGCATAAATCCAAATTATGCAATTGTATAAATTATGTAACGACTAAAAATGTTTGCTTTGTTTTGTATAGTGTGTTTGGAACTATTAGTCGTTAATACAGAAGATTGTGCGTATAGTACGAATGTTGGATGTTGAATGTTGGTATGCAGACGACTAAAGTGAATAACCCCAAAATTATGAGAATTAGAATGAAGAGAGACAAAGATATAATAATAAAATCGACAACAAAGAATAAAATGGAATTAATTAAAACAATTGCGACAATTGCACCAAGCCGGGTTTGGCTTTGACTTTACTTTTGAACTTCGACTTGATGTGATTTTGAATACCGTAATGAATGAAGAGAGGACGCTTGATAAACCAGCTAGAAGTCTTGTGATTAGCCTGGTGCAATTCAAATATAAATGAACCAACTGTGAACGAGTAATGGTTGCTTCCTGTCGTTCCGCAGGTTCTTTGAGTTCCGGAGAGGCGATCTTGATGCGGTTGAATTCTGATCAATGAGTGCACTCTTAATGGGCAGCGGTTTGTTACGGAACAAGGACTGAGGAAGAGGAGTAAAGGTGAGGGTGGATATGAGGTTGGTTGGATTTGTATTGACTGTGGACGAATAAGTGTTGCGTCCGTTTGATTGCGGTTGACGAGTACGTCTTGAAGTTATTGGCAGCGACACGACCGTTTGACGGTTGATTGCGATTGAATACGACACAATTAGCAACGAATGCAAAGTATGAGTTTGAGGTGATCTTTATTCACAACTCTTGATTATTGTTGAATTGATTGAGCGACTTTCAATTGATTTGCTTTCTCGCGCCTTTGTTGTGGATCACCTCAAACTTGGGTAATTAAACCCAGAATTATAATGGAAATAATGACAATAGCGCGTATACACGATTACAATATTCATTCTAATGGTTACAAGTGAAATACTAATTTGGAATTGAATGAAAGGTAAATGAGATACAATTTGTAAAACGAAATAATAATTTGCGAAGAGATCAGTCGAGCAACCGACTGCTACGAATGTAGGTGAATTTGAGCATTGATTCAAGCAAATATTATGAAGGATTGTGGTGCAAGCAAATTTAAACATATATTATATAAATATTATGAAAGGATTGTAGAGGGAAGATTTGAGATAAGATAAGATGAGATAAGAGGCATAAGGTGTTGGTTAGGTGCATGATTTCGTGTTGTACTTTGTAATGATGTGATATTTTGTGTAGATTTATTATAGTGACGTGATTTTGTAATCTGTGATATTTTTGCGACAGTCTAGTCGCAACAAAATATATAAATCCAAATTGAATATTTTAGTATAAATTCAAGTTTTATTCACACATATTCACACATATTTTTGATTCAAATTTTATTCACATTAATGTGATATTTTATTAGTTTTCAGTGTTTTTATTTATTAGTTTTCATCAGTTTTCTCTTTGATCTTTTGTTCCGACCGTATTCTATGCTTCGGTATTTTGTTGTGGTCTGTGTTTGAACGTATTTGTTTGTTGTAGGTGAATGCTTTGATTTTTTAAAAATCCCCAGTTATCGAACGCGGAACATATGAAGACTGTCAGTGGAAGAAATCTATTCCATAAATGATTATCATTCTATTTGAATTACATATAAAACTTTGTGAAAATACTTTCTACTGACCATCGCTACGAAAGTTATAATCATAAACAGTTCGTCGTCGCTTAATTACTATCGCCATGAAAGAATTCTAATATACAGAACTATACGATCAGAAGTCACTCCGATGATTCAGAATGTCACCAAATGTAAATATTCAAAATGCGAGGAAATTGAAATGGATATGAATGGAAAACTTCATCAAATAGTTTATTCGTTTACGAGAAGTCACCCGTTACCAATTGCAAAAGTTAAGCGATTATGAATTTGTCCATTTGAAGCGTCGGAAATGATAATGGAACACAGAAGAACTCGTCGGAATCAGTACGAATTTTAATGCATACATATATGGAAAAGTACTTGTGAGCATAAGTAGTCAATTTCCAAATAGACACAAATTCAGTGCATGAATCAAGTCACAGTGATACGTACGCATTATGCATTGTCTTCAGACAGATATTCAGAAGATGCGTGGTGAACTGAGTGATTGAATTCAAACAATTTTCGAAGTTAGGAGTTCACGAATCAACTGCAGCAATTAGTGAATTCAATTGTGTTTTCATAAAATGAGATGGTGAAATTGCTACTCTCCCGATCAGAAATGATATTTTAATATAAATGCAGTCCACTTGTGTTATAAAGGTTCTTAAAAATATCATATCGAACAAGATCAAATCAGATCGATAGTGCTTTTAAATCTATCTAATCTCTCATATCAGTCGGTAGAATACCTTTATTTTCAATCCTTTATTTTCATTGATGATCCTCCACTCAAAAATGTTTCATTCAACCAAAATCAACTCCGTTAATCACTCAACTAATCTCATTTCAACGAAGTGATTAATGTTCATTCCCGAGCTGCATTCGAATCTCTAGTCATATCACACTCAACCAACATGATCCCACTAACTTTAAAAGATCTCTGCATCAGGTGAGTCTACTATTTGCATCAGAGACTACAATTACGAGAGGAACAATCAGAGGAAGTGCTGTTGCAAAATACGATGAAGCGCCACTTGCGCCAGCCGGTTTAAATTGTTTAGGTGCTTTGATTAGATACGTCAGAGTCCATAAACCGTCCTTTGTTAAAAGCTTTAGAATGAGAGTATTCCATTCATCTTTCATGTTTTCGAACGTTACAGTGGAATTCTGAGTGGCACTGGAATTGAACTGAAAATTGAAAGCGAACATTATTTGTTTTCCAACAAATGGATCCGCTGATAAATTTGAATATTTTAGGATAGTGATCAATTCCTTCCTGATTAATCAGTAGTTGAAGCTGAACAGTTGATTATTGAGACCCGAGAAATTTTAAACCCCAAACCCGTCGCTAGTTGATGGCAGTCGGTTTCACTAGAATCTCAACAAACCATCTCATATTCACACTTCATGATTCGTATCATCGTTATTATCACCATTAATATAGTATAGCCTACTGAAATTATCATCAATGAATGCATACTCAGTGACTAGTAGGGAAACAATGGCATGAAAATAATGGTCATAATGAGACTCAATGATATTTAAGCCTGAGTGTTGCATAATGGAATAAAAGAAATGATGCTTAATAAACAACTCTGTTCTCGAAGTCTTCCACTCGTTTAGTCATGTTGTCGAGTTTACCCAACGCCACTTTTTCTTTGTCATTCACGCGTTTCTCCAACTCGGGCGCTTGTGCAGTGAGATTCGCTAAAAGCTTTTTCACAGCTTCCACGGTCTTCCATGTGTCCTGTACGTTATCTTCATCAATAGAAAACAAAAATATTTCTCGAATTATCCATCCGTGACTATATGTATGTCGATCAATTCTAAACAATCGAACGATACGACGACCTTCCTCGAGGCTCACAACCAAAACAACAGAAATGGTGATCATAATGTCTGAAAGAAAATATTGATAGTAGTAACAAAACTCCTATCAGCAATTATACTATAACAAGGATCAACCAATAATAAAGGTAGAACAGTGACCACAATGATGAAACGATGCTCATGAAAGTGATAAAATGTGATAACAACGATGAATTGATTACAAAACATTTATCAAAAGTGTTAATTATTCACTAACAAATATGTGTGTGCAAACGGAATGAAACGAACCGCTTTATTTTTTATATAAAACGATTGCCTTTCAGCGAATTTAACGCTACTGGCTGCCTGTTTCGAAGAGTCGATAAGTTCCCAGTGAGTTGACGCGACGATCAGTATGCATATGAAGATTATCTTCAACATTTTTGCTTCTGCAGAAACGTTTTATCAGAAACCCTAATCGAATTTTTTATGAACGTTCATCCCAATTGGTCGCACAGATAAGATGATAATGATTGCACAGCAAGGAAATGTACGTAATACTGATGTGGGCATTCACAATTATTCGTAATCTCATCTTCAGTCGACTAAAATCACACCCTCGAGGAAATATGTTTCGACAGGACTGAATGAGCAATTACTTATAAATAAGGAATGAGTGCGGTTCTTGCAACCGCCCCAACCCTTCTCTGCATCTTCAATGAACCTCCCGAAAGAGCTTACTCGGAGCCGAGTGCAAGCCCTTCGACGCCCACCGCCGGATGATAACGACACAAGATATTTGTTCTCAAAAACACGTCTCTTTTATAACAACTTCTTGCGAATAAATTTGCATATATTGCATTATCACAGAAATATGACAAAATAGTTGAGCTATAGCATAAATCCAAATTATGCATTTTCGATTTTGCGAACCGAAACGCGAGCATTGTGGCCAGCAACGTTACAAACGTTCGATAGCCTGGCCAATCCAGTACCAATCCAGTGCAGTTTCGATTCAAATTTTATTTACAACAACGTGATATTTTATTTTGTAGAATGTTTTGAAATTCTTGCGCTGCACTATATTTTATAAGGTCCTAATGCCTGTCAAATATCACTACTTCAACATTCACATTTGCATGTTTTTGTAAGCTTACACGCACTTTCATTTGGTACCTATTCGCTGATGTGTTTTATTGCAAATTAGTGAACATTTAATTGCTTTGAAATCAATAGTTTCGATTGAAGACGACAGCAAAAATATTGATTTCCGAATAAATGAAAAATCAGTTTAAAATTTGAGCAGTTATCAAATCGCCTTGCTTGAACCACATGAACGTGATTCAATGAACATGACTGCTTGAATCAGATGAATACGATTGAAGCACGACGATTTCATAGCTGTTCAACTGTCACATTAGCATAAATCACATGTGATTCAGCAAGAGAACATGAATCATGTGAATGTAATTCAAACAACGAGATGGCATGATTTCACTTCAATGATTTTAACTGCAAACGATTAAGCTGATCAAAGTTTTGATAAGTACAGTGCATGTTCGCTGATTCATTCTCTACTGCCAACGGGTATTTGGTTATCGTCCGTTTATGAATCAGCATTTCTGTGATTATCGAATATTATCGTTCCATCAATTCAGGGAGCAGCACTGCGTTTGCTCTGCTCTAAAGACTGTCGAATATTTGTTGCAATGGCTTCTTTTCAGATTTTGTTCATATATCTTCAACATCCTGTCAAATGAACGCCAGAAATTGGCTATCTGTTTAGTCAATTTTGACCCATCCTTCATTGAAACGATTCCTAGGGCAACTTTAAGAATGAACATAGGTAACCTCCTGTTTCAGTTTTAAATGTGCACCTCTCGCTTGGTACTACCTTGAGTTCAGGCAGTCATTTGATCTTTATACCACTAAATTTTCAGAGAGTGCCTTTATTAAAGTATTATTTTGAGTGTCTGGAAAATGGAGGAGAGTCATAAGGAGCCACAATTTTTGATGCCATCATAACATTGTATTGCGTCTTCTAATTCAAAAAATTCCGGATACTTGAATGCTAATGGAACAAATGGTACAGAATGCACGAGTTCGTTTGGGTTGTTTTCTCAGAACTGTTTTGAATGAAGTGCGAAAAAAAGTGAACGTGGTACAAAAATGTTCCTCATAAGTGATCAATGTAAGAGAGCACAAAACATGAAATTTACGAAAAAACATTTATTAATGATTAATTCAAAAGTTATAATCATAAACAATTCTGCCGTCGTTACACATTACTATCGCAACCAGTGAAGAAATTCTCATAAAGAAAATTATTTGAAAAATTCAAAAAAAAAACCTTATCAAAAATATAATATAAAATCATTATGAAAATAATACAATACTTCAACCTAAAATATTTGAAAATACAAAGAAAATACATTCGTAAAAACGATATGAACTGAAAATTCTTTTAAAAAATCAATTATTAAAAAAAAACCAAAAAAACTTGTGCACTGATAACTGCAAAAGCAAATTCGATACATTTAGGATTATGTATAGAAGCGAGAAAATGAACAAAATAATGGAAGAATTCATAAGGGTAATATACATATTTATAAAAGATATTCATAAACAATAAAATAGGATCCCATTGAATTTGATGCCATACCAACAATACAAGAAAGAGGTAAAGCAGTGGATACGCAGTATATTTGTCATCGAATGGACGGTTTGGTTCAATTGCTGATTTGTAATCAAATTTAGTGGTGAGGAAATCAAAAAAAAATTCTGAATGAAAATACGAATGAATGAAACGGAAAACTTCGGAGAGTTGTGGACAGAGTATCGCCAGAATTCAATAATTGATAGCAAAATTAGATAAATTAACCCCAAAAAAGAATAGTTTCTTTATGAAAGGCAATACTATCCGATCCGATTATGACATTCAGATACCCATAAATGTTGGATCATATTCACCGAATTGTTTAGTCTGATAACTCATCGGTTAGTAGAATATTTCGAGTTCCAAATCAATTCGTCGATGATCCACCCAAAAAATTTCTATCAGCCATTTGTGGTTAAATTTATTTGAACCAAAATTGAATCAGATAAAGAACTCAAATTTCAAATTCGACCTGAATTCGCATCTCCAATCTCGCTCACAATCACTAACAATCAATCACTCATGATCCTAACTGAACACTCCATTGTTTTTGATCAGGAATTTTTGATCAAAACTCGTTGGATACAGAGCTCAGTATCGGAATACAAGTACAAGTGGAACAATGAACGAAAGCGTTGTGGCGAGCATCGGTGAAACACCATTTCCGGTGGATTTGACGAGTTCGATCAGCTTCGACAGACCTTCGGCTTGGAAAAGCTTTTGAACGAGTTTCGCCCATTCGCTTTTCTTCTCCTCGAACGTTTGACCAGCATCTGTTTTCATCTGAGAACAAACGAAAACGAATTAGAAATATTTTGCTTCTTCATTCGAACAAACTGTTCGATAAATTTTTGAGTGCATTATTAATAGTAAGTTGAAGTTTATGAACAATGCTTTTTTGAACAATAGTTTTGTTAACTGAAGGTGAATTGTTTGAATTGTTATCTTTTAACAATTAACTCAGTCACATGAATAAATATTTTCATTACTTGTCCTCTGAAACGAAACTAATACGATATCATAACGAATTCCATTATTTTTGCCATTTTTATGGTGCTGCTCTTTAAAATACGTATTACTGATATTGTTTCAGTTTATTGCTTTGTTCGATACTATTTAATCTGTTTGGTGAGGTTATTCTTTTGACGAAGAGGATATGAGCAGAAGTATCCTTAATGATAACAGTCGCAGCACTCGTTCAAACACAACCAAAGAGAGCATCTTTATGAACTTTATGTAATCAATGAGTGATATCGATTAAACGAGCGATTATTTAACTGAACTGATTGACTAAGGATTATTTCAGATTTTAAAAATGATCTAAAATTAACCTTATTTTGGAAGTTGTCCACTTGACTGGTCATTTCACCGACTTTACTCAATGCCGCCTTTTGAGCATCATTTGCGAGTGGTTTCAGAACCGATGCTTTGCTAGCGATAGTCGTCAACAGACCTTTCACACTCTGCACATTCTTCTCCAGATCCTAAGTTTGATTCATTTAACAAATTTGAATGTGAAAGACGTCATAGCGAATCTTTGCAAAGTTACACATTGCAAGTTTCCTTACTCTATCATGAATCCTTCCTTGCCTGTCCTACTCAATTCACTGAACTCATCTTACAATTAGCTATGAGAAACACCTTTTTTTGCTTTTACAAATCAAGGACGGATGATCCGACATACCGATGTGAAATAGTGAAAAAAAATGTAGAAACATGTATTGTCACATGTTCATCAAAAAGGACGTATAAAGGAGTGAAAACGAAATGAGAAAAAAAACTGAAACTAAAAATAGCAAACGATAATTATAATGAGAATGATTCTGAAAAGTGCTTTTTGAAAACAGAACAGTAAAGAAAGAACAATTTCAATGTTGTTGAGAAATAAGACAGACTCATTATGAGGACAAAAAATGATAGACCCGCAATCAAACCAACGGCTCAAGGACAACAACAATTATAATCATCATCATCAAAAATGTCAGAAAATGACTCAACAAAAAGCAAATTGCTTGAAACCACAGTAAAATTTTTCCATTAAAATCATTTCTGTTATACTTTCCAATTATCAGAGCGAATAATTTTCGCTATCGGATTAGACTGTTCCTCAAAAACACAGTATCACCATTACGGCGCATATAATCACACCGCATCATTGAATCTTCAGTGTGCACTCCATGAATGTTATTATAATTGAAATTTTGATCAAAGATTCTACAAAATAATCTGTTGGAGTGGGAAATTGAATTTAGATTAAATGTTCATAATTGTATCCGAAAACTCGTTGAGTTAGATTGCAAACACTTGATTGGGATGAGCACAGATGAGGCGATAAATCATTACAGTGGAATAATCACATAAAATAGATGATGAATGAAATAGAAGTTCCGATTCGAATGCTCAAAACAACTAAGACGGTTAAAAATATCTCAACAAAAGATTAAAATGCTTTTTTTCGATACCAATTCCCTAATTCATAAACAATCTTTCGATAATTCCTTCTCTTCAAACAACAAAACCGACAATTACATCAAGTAAACATGCTACAAATGCAAACCTTTCTTTCATTCCGTCAACCATTTTGAATCATTTAGTAGATTTTAGCTTGGCTACACTAGATTTCAGTTAAAATATTCGATGAGTTGAAGTAGGCACTTTTCTCTGAGGCACAAATGAATCTTCCCATTAATGTAAGGATATATTCAGAACTATGTTGAAATTCAAAAGTGTACGTCCAATTGAGAAACAAAGGAAATCAAATAAGTTTTTTGGTTTATTAATTTAAGGAACATGTGAACACACTTCATCAAGGTTCATTACTTAAGCCAGTTCAATTTTATTTTTCACTGCGAATGGTCAATTGCGAAGAATTTCTTCGAATCCATTCAATCTTTTCTCCCAAAACTGATATATCCCTAGGGATGGATAGCTTCTGCAAATGAATACAACTGACAACAAGTAAAATTTACGGCATTCTGCACAATTTACTGCATCTTCTAAAACATCGAGTGGAGATCTTATGTTGCACAAAACTGAAGTTGAAGGAAGTTATTAATGTGAATTTTTGAATGTAACAAGAGAAACTGGCTATGATCGATATGATCGATCAACACTACTTGAAGAACATGATCACCAATCCTCAGTTCTGATTTGATTTCGAAGATCACGACGATGATGAAAGTGTGATTATAATACTATGATAATGATATCGATAAAGATAATGACAAGAATATGAATGATTCCAATAATAACAGTAACAATGATAATGAAAACAATAAAATTGAAAAAAGATACGAACAACATTGACATCAATG
This sequence comes from Anisakis pegreffii, assembly GCA_035041965.1. Classification (NCBI taxonomy): domain Eukaryota; kingdom Metazoa; phylum Nematoda; class Chromadorea; order Rhabditida; family Anisakidae; genus Anisakis; species Anisakis pegreffii. Next base: position 51,170 of record JAPYMA010001197.1, on the reverse strand, counting down.
ATAAAGCAATACGAATAACATCCACAAAATAGTTATTGTTATAAGAATATTTACGTAAATGAAAGAGAACAAACCGCCTCGTTGTTCGCGAAGAGTGATTTGAAATCACCGAATTTATCACCGAAAAAATCGCCCACACCTGCGGCTGCATTCTTCACGTTGTCCACAACATCACAGTGGGCTGCTGCGACGATCAGTGCGCAAACGAAGACGGTTTTCATCATTATGATTCGTCACTTCTGAAGGTTTTTCGATCAGAAACTCCAAATTCTCAACACAAATTCCATTGGCATTCCGAATTTTCACGCGATTCTATCACAACACATAACACAAATACGATAGTATGAGTAGCGAATACACTTTCAAGTATCGATAACGATCGCAAAATAACTTTCAATCAGATAAAATCGCACGTTCGCGAAGAGAATTTGAATGTACTCGAATGAAACTGAACGAAGAAGCACCTCACATGTACGCTCAGCTGATAACACTTCCATTCAGCTGATAACACTTCCAAAATTCGTTTTATTCGAATGGTGAATTCCGTAAGACTTCAAAAATTTCTCAATTTTTCAATTTCATTGTGCCACGATTAATCATATTTCCACCGATGAGACGAAAACAATCAAACAATCAAGACATAAATAATCAAATAGTAATAACACGTTTCTCATAGATGTCAAGTGAAAACGAGCTAATTAATTAATTCATCTGAACAGTCATCATTAGCATCACAACACCACATGAGTGTAACTGTGAGAAACATCTGATGACTGATGCAATTATGTGTAGGAGAAGACAGAAGTGGGAACGTTTTACTCTAAACAATCAAATGTCATTTGGCACTGACGTTAGATTACTGTACGGGCGTTACTGTTTTCACATCAACAACTCGGTTGTTTTCAAAACTATTGCAAAAATTCTGGTTCCGTATCGAAACCGAATGAATCTGATAGAGCAGGAGGACAATTCCCTTCGACAGTTCAATGATAAATCAAAAGTTCATTGGACTCAATATAGTTTAGAACAACGTTTCTTTGCGGCATAGGAAGTTGTCAGCTCAATCAGTAAATGGAGAGGCGATTGAAATTTCGTTGAATTATTGACGCGGAAACATTTTGAGGAAATAACTTGAAGAAACAAAAATCAATTTTAAGTTGCTTTTTGTTCGTCGGTTAAAACGAACTGAATCAGTTAAAACCTCGCGAAAAACGAAAATGACTTGAATCAATCAAAACTACTGAAAGATTACAGAAATTGTGAGCATCTTTTTTTGTTAATTTGATGTTTATAGCTCAATGCGATACATAATTGAAATCGTTCAATCAGAATGGCAAATGGGCCATATAACTAAGCAATTAACAACTAACGAACAAACCATTATCCGACTGTTTCGTTACGCTCTTATAGTAGTTTCAATAATTCCAAATCGCAAATTCGACAAAAATACTGTTGATTCGTGAAAAATTACGAACATAAGCACGGAAACGAGAAATAACAAAAATGAGTTGATTAGATGAATGTTTCAAAGAGTTAAGAGCGTGTATGTTCGGAGTATCAGTCTAATAAGAGCATATCATCACTAATAATTTCATATTGGTGGGCGCATGGTTGATATCATTAAATTATATCACTGGCATCCATGTAATGAATTGTGTATGCGGGATGTATACTGAACGATAGTTTTGTTACTGAATGATAGGAAGAAAATAAAAGAGAATGTATGAGCAGATGCTAAGAAGAAAGCATTTGGCTTAATTGAAAATGAAAAAAATAATTAATACGCAATGAAGACAAGACCGATGGTAAATCACTGCAAGTGACGGCATTCGGGCTGCACATATTTCAAATGAGTTGAATTGAATAGATGTGTAGAGCCGACCGAAGCAAACGTTGTGGAGAAATTGAGGAACGAACTGAGGATCACGAGGTTTTGTTTGTGAAATTGAAGAAGAGAATGATTGAGGATGAGTGAACAATTAATGAGAAATGTCAAATTTGAGAGCGAATAAAGCTTAACAGTATGTGCAATGAAAACGCCGCAAGAAATAAACACTTTAAAAATTGAACTGAAGAAGTCGATTTCAAATTTTGACTTTTTGATCACTCACAGACTCGAATAGAAGCGAAATTTACTCAAAAATCGACAATCATAACATTTACTGCAAACATTTCATCAGAAACATTTCTTGTTGCATGAATTTACAAGATCTGCTTAGATGAATTACAGAAACACTTCAATAGCGTCCGTTTGACAATATCTTGTTAGATGAATTTCCAAGAAATTCTTAATTCCTTCAATATATCGCCCTTAATTGCTTCAAAACATCTAATTAATCACTCACCCTCCCTCTATGAATGCTAACAATCGCTATTCAACGAGATCATGCTTTCACGTACATCTCTGCCTACCATCGAAACGATCAGAAAGGATTTGTGGACATATCGACAAAATCGTTAAAAGTGGCTCGATTTGCGCCATAAAATTTCTCTAAATCGCATCTAGATGACATTTATGCGAAGTGAAGAGGATGTTGTAAACATTATTCGAGCAATATGTTCGCTTATTGAATTCCACACAAAATAAACATCAACAACAGCTGGAAAGACTTTGAAACGATGAAACTGAATGAATAACTGAGAGTTCCTCTAGCAATATGCATACATTTATATATACCTGGTGACTGTTCGTAATGGTATAACTCAAATTCACAATAAATCATAATATCTGAATATACAACAACGATAGCAACAGTTGCTTGAAATCTAAAGAAACAAGCATGATGTTATGTTGAGATTGCTTCATTCAACAACAAACGCACCAAGTCAAGTCACATGAACGATACAGCAGGTAAGTGATGTTGGTGGTGTGCAGCTTACAGAAGAACTAACTTCAGATCCGAATGAATGTAATTTTTGTAGACAAACAAAGTGGGAAGCAAGCCAGTCAGTCGGCCGAATGCGTCAACAACACTTCCACATTCACAAAACTAGTTTCGTGCATGATCCAAGCACGCACGACTAATGAATATCAAATTGTTTTGTTGGGGCACACAACATTACCGAGATGTTTCTTCGATAGACGAATAGCAACAATAACACCACTAAAATGACATTAACATTCATTGCTCATGTTCAAGTAAACCAAACAAAAAACGTTTATGATAGCTGATTATTTAAAATTCTGTCTCGTTCAAAAGAACACAGATTTTCATCCGTAACGGATGGATCGCTTAATCAAAACGGAATGAAATGGAACGAGATGGGAAGTTTTCGAAAAGCTTTAACAATGAAAAAATGCTCGATTATCGCTCTCTTACTAATCGCTTTTTTTTTCCAGCTGAAATGAAATCTCAAATCAAGTCCAAAATGATTGCATAACTTCAAATCATTATCAGCTCAGGATGGATTTAATTCTCGTAAGAGCTCACCAACTGCTTTATTATTAGAGAAAAATTGATTCAGTTCTCTCAGTGGAGAAAGAATGAGTCGCAGATGTGAGCTAGTGGTTCATTTTTTTAACGGAATGATGTTTTTTATTGTTCGAACAAACATTCAGTCAAATAATTTGAACAAATACATAGTGTGACTTTACACAGCGTTATGCTTATGGCGCACTTCAGTTGCCATCAGCCCAAAGCAATAAATTGAGATATTATTTAAGAACCGAATTGAAAATGAACCAAATAACAACTGTTCGGAATTTGTTTGAAGCAAAAACAACAACAAACACTCGCTCTCCTTATTACTACTCGATGGCAATCAAGTTAACTTCTGCGAATTTCATTTCGCTTACTCATCGCTATCTGTGTTTTCCGGGGCACCAAATTCCGATGCTTTCATCTGATCGAGATGACCAATGATAATTTTAATATAGATAATTTGATAATATAAGTGATAATTTGTTCCATTCGAGAGTGAAATTGCAATTCACGGATTGCCTACAGGTTACGGCGACGGAAAAAAGCCAGGGACAAAATTTTGCACTCGATGACCCTGAAAATGCAGTCGGTTCGAAAGAAGTCGTCGGCGAGGGAGACACTGACTCCTCGATCCTCACTACAACCCATAAGGCGACCTCTTTTACGCATGACTAAATGAATGCTAACGAGTTATCATAAAGTTTTCCCTCATATGCGTTCTTATGGTGCCGAATTTCAGTCCTTTTCAATTTCGAAAAAATTTGACTCCTTCGATAGAGCAACTTCGAAATGATCGCATTAATTTACTTGATTATTAGGAGACAAAATTGATTTCATTCCGTTCTCTCATGAGGCTCACTGATGAAACTTCATGTGACTGTTGTCATATGTCATCTGCTCGGTTAGTTCTTACATCATCAACAATGCAGAACCTGTTCACTTCAGATGTTTATCAATAAACAGTTTCGTACGGCATTTTTATCACGAGCGCTTTTCATTTTCTATCATAATAACAATAATTATCGTGTAGACGATATACCGGTAATGCTGAGAGCAATAATGATAATAACAGTAACAATAACAATAATAATAAATAACATTAGATAATGATGCATAATAATAAATAACAATAATTACAATAAAAATATTAATATTAATGATAATTATTACATTAATTATAATAAGAATAATAATAACAATGACAGCATGGATAAAATTGATAGGAGAAGGGAAAAGTTGGTATGAAAAGATGAAATACTACTGAAAATTATGCGCATTAATATGATAATTATCGCCATTCGCATTCTCAATGCTTTAGGGATAAGAGTGCATGAGAGATACGAAATAAAATCAAATCCAATAAGCATACGAACTAACCATACGAACTTGAAATACAACAGCACTCGCTTTAATCATAAAACCTTCGAACAACAACAGTCACCATGCGATATTGTTCGGTTTTAAACCATTATTCAGCACATTTATGATGCATTGTCAGCGTTTTGTTAGCATAACCTCTCAACAAATGTGACTGCTTGGAAACTATTCATGAGTACATTTGTGTATTTGATTCATCACTAAACGTATGACAAATTCTGATGCGTTGAATTTCGATAGCCTATTTATGACTGACTGATCAAATACTGTATGGAGGTAGGTGACAGAATTGTATGGTTTAGTTATATGAGACACATCCACAGATTCATCTATGACTCGTCAATTAAGCTTTTCTGCCGAAACTTTCCATCACCTAAAACTACGTCAATTCGTTGGTAACAACAATTGCTCAGCAGTGTTCTAGAGTAAAGCTGTGCTTCCAGAAAATTCAAATGTAGCCTTTTGGAGCTCCTACGCAATCAACTCTGCTGCTGCTCAATGGAACAACAACGAGATTGTCCAATCAATCGTTAGCATTTCAAACATATTTTAATCTTCGCAACTGTGGTAACGCTATTTAACGATGATAGAGCACTTAAGAAATAATTTGTCGAATAATGAACGCATCTGAACAAACGTCGAGCTGTGGTTTGTTTAGACTTGAAGCAAGCAAACTTAGCAGAGAAGACTCATTCTTAGTTCACTTTAGCTGTTATGGCACTGAAAATGAATACTTTCAAAGAGAAAACAGATCAAATTTTGACGTTGTTAACTTGAATTCATTACGCTTTTTGCAAATAAATTATGTTGATTTCATTTGACAAGCTGAAATTCCTGGAATACTCAGAACTTTCTCCATTTCTCAGTAGCGCAAAACGTTTCGAAACTTTTTTGCTGACAATTAGGGAAAAAACCAAGAACTGTTTACTTGAAAAGAATTTTCTCCAATTATAAGACAATGCTAAATTCACAATCAGAAACTGTAAATTCCATTGAACTTCTGTGGTTTCTTAATATTGTAAAGAATGCGTGAGGTCTTTCCAACTGCACATGAAAAATTCCATAGAAAAACAGAGAATTTATTGTATTTTCGTTGAAATGTTGACATCTTCATGTAATCATCTGTCATCAAAAGACAATATTTCACTCGAATACAGTACAATTTGAAATGCATTTCTTGCGTATTGAACAAACCAAAAAAAAGCTCACAACGTTACACTTAAAACGACGAATGTATATTTTGAACATCAAAACAAAATTCCTCCAGCATCACTCAACAATGAAACCAAACAAGAATTTTACCGTAATTTGTGAGTCATTCTTTCACCTTCACCCAAACGTTTCATTGCATTCACAATAAATATTCACTAAAAATAATTTAGTACTTCTCATTGCATAATCGACCAGTTTTCGTTATTTTCGATTTTGTCAGAAACTTTCGATTACAAAACAACTTCCGAAAAACAACCTCAATAAATGTGTATGTACAATACAATAAATATGCTTATGTGTGTGTGTGTGTGTGCGGCTAAGCGATCTACCTTGTTTGCTAAATACTTTAGGCTGTCCGCTTCACAAATGCCTCAAGAAGAATTTTTAAGACATACAATTTAGTAAATAGAATGAAGTTTCAATCCAAACACATTTGGCATAATGTTTTCAGTTATGTAATATCATTTCATCAATTCACTCATCTAAAGCCTTTCGGAAAGATTTTCCATCCTTAGATTTTTCCATTCGTACTTTCAGCCCTTGATAGGATAGATCAAAATGATATGCACACTACAGTGCAAACCGAATATTTCCCGAAGTTGATAACAATAATTGCAAATAAACACTTCTGAATTCACTGAAACACTGTGAATATCATGTGCATTTCGTTGTTTAGCATCACATTCATCCGAAATATATATTAAATGAAAATTTTTCGACAATTAGTCGGCAAAATACAATGTAAGAAGTTAGAATCATTCACATATGTGAAATTGCAATTGTGAGGAAATTGCTCATTGAAAGCACTTCAAGAAGAACTTCATTTCATTCTGTTGGAAACATGCATATTATTTGAATGAATGGTGAATTACTGATTCATTCCGTTTCAACAATAAATTGTTCGCAAATTGAAGTTTTTCCGTACAAAATGCAGCATTCTCACATTGTTCCGATGATTTTTGACGCTTTTGAAAATGCAGAGAATTTTTGTTTCCGACGATAATTTATGAATTCGCTGAGCGGACGGATGGTGTTTCGTTTAATTTCAACATGTATAATCCTTTTCGTCGTGTGATTATCATATGATCTTGCTCCGTAACTGTTCTATAATATATCAGATCGCAAATTCGACTACTGAACTATCGAAAAATCAAGTGTGAATTCCTCATATGTCGAACTCATCATAATACTGTTAATGCGTTTTTTCTCTCCTCACTGGTTGATCACTTTAAACAAATGAATGGAGATTCTTGAATCGTTAGTGTTGTGAATCACTGCAGATGCTCTATGCGTAATAAAGAAAGCATTTTTTTGAAGTTGAAAGAAGTTTGGTGAGGATAAACATGCGAGAGTCGCATATCACACGAACGAAACTTTTAGAAGATCTCTCATTGTCAACAATCGTTGAAGATTAATCAACTGAGCAATGTTCATATTAATGCAAGTTACCGAAATTTTATATTTTCGAGTGGAAATTCTTTATGAAATACTTGAAAAAAATGCACTTTTTAGTGCAATGTCAGCATAACGAATAATGTGAGATGTGCTCTGGGCCGATTTCATTGAATCAGCAAATAGAGATGAGCAAATAGATGGTGATTGATGGACCGTGGGGATGAAACAAACATTGCATTATGCATACGACCTCTGAAACCGTTGAGAATACTCCCTCTCTCAAACAAGAAGTACAGTTGCTTGGATTTTCGCATTGCAAAAGTAAACTTTGCAAACAATTCAGAACACTGCTCACTAATACGGGAACGGCTATAGCAAAGTGCTCTTCAACTGCCATTATATGCGATCACAATAAAGTCTGCTGCTTTAACATAAAGCAGATAATGAAATGCAATGTGAAGTACAAATATGAAGCTAGTAGATCAAAACCAACATGTGTCCAATATGTAAAACAAAACATAATTTCTTCGTTCCTCGTGTCTTCAAGCGAAATCAAATCAAATTGACGAATGAATAACTATTAATGAATAAATGACTGAGAATAAATGAACTGACGAATAGATAAACTCATCGACAGACAATGAAAGCCGTTATCGGTGTGGATATGGGACAACAGAAACATTAAGAAACGAAAAAATTTTGTAGATATGAACATCACATATGTAAATGGCTGACTGGCTTCTGACATATTATGGTACATGGTAAGAATTTGTTGTGAAGAAATTAAGAAGAAAATAAACAGTGAAACTGAACAACCGATAATGTGTGTAAATGAAAGCTAAACAATCCTCGTCGAAATAACGTTTAACAAAAACGAACTAAATAAACACAATAAATACTCTTCTTCTAATCTTTTTCGTCGTGTGATTATCATATGATCTTGCTCCGTAACTGTTCTATAATATATCACAAGATAAATGAGTAAGCTGACTGACTGAACGTGAGCAGACAGCTACTAACTATTCGCTCGTTGAAAATGAGTTGTTTTTAGCCGTAGAATTGAGAAAACAACCAATCGTATGTTATTTAATATTCATTACTATTCTGAATATTTAGTTGCGCTAACATTGAATCAAAATAACAAAAAAGTGGCTGTCATTCGGAGGAGATGGATGCAGAAAACAAAATACGAACATAGATTCAAGCATGTGAGTAACGACAGACTATTACAAAATGAACGTCTAAATAATAATAGTCTTGTTGTTGAATTTGTTATTGTTCCGAGATAAGCTTCTTCGTTGGCATTCAAAATGAAATGTTTTGGCAATTTCGTTGCTTTCAATACGATAATAACAACGATCAATCAACTTGCAATCTACCTTTCCGTAATCATTCAAAATAAATGCTCGCCACACGTCCATATCATCATATAATATAATATTTTGTTTGCTATTTTACGTCGTCGTATATTATCCAACAACATATTCACATCAAATAACACTGACATTGACAGCAATAGTAATATTAATAGTGATCATAACGGTAACGATAACAATAATTATGATGATAATACGAATGATAATATCGGTGAGACGAATAGCATTAATGATAATAGGTGGAACAGTAATATCAGCTCATTCTTCATGTTTCAACAACGCAAATGTGAATCTGTCAAACATTTCGTTACATTCATATATCGGAAAATTTTTATTCTAATCGGATATCAAATGAACATTCCCTAATGTTACTATAGGTGAATAATTTTAATCATTATTTATGAATGCAGACTCGCAAACTGATATCTATAACAATATTAAGTGGCTCTAAGCACCGAATGATACGGATACGGAAAAGCGAAAAAAAACAACCAATCACCTAGCTGAATTGAATCTATCTATTCTCTGCTTGAATGAACTAACGTTTCAAAGATTGACTTCAATTGTCCAAATAAAAGCTTAAACCTACAATTCATACAAATCCACTTCAAAAATGTCGAGATTTCATTACTGAAACATACGTATCACTCAAAATGTAAACATTTTTCACTGAAACATCACTTGTGAAAATATCTCCTTCACCACGAGAAGAGTGAATGATTGATGCTCTCTTCTGAGCCGAATATCTCATCAAGTGAAACCTGAATAAACTGATGATTGTGGGCCATACAACACTGGTTTGATTGACAATCATTTGAATCTGATCGTACAATTATATTCGAATATTCGAATGCTACAATAATCGTATCATAATCCGTTCAACGCAACAAAATCACGAGCAAAACATTTCATCATGGTTGCCACAATATAACCGCGTGCGCATGCATTTATTGCATATCATGATCGAATGAACACATAATAAATAATTGCCCGAGCGGTTCTACCACATGCTGCTTTGCGGATGAATGAATGAATATGACATCGAGGGTTCTGTCTATTAAATACATTCGTAATTCACTACAAGCTTGCAACAATTCTGAATTCTAACAGAAATTTTCAGGGTGTATATGTGAGCTTTTTACGCTATCAGATTGATGTAAGGCACCGTTATGCAAGCGATACACGTAATTGCTTTGCTTAAGCACAACGGAATGAAGGATGGAACGATAATTTATGCAAGCATTCGATAGCATATTCTGAATGCATCAATCGTTTTCGGTTGAATCTCGGTCGTAATTATATTTCAGATGAAGCAAAAAATAAATCTTTTTCGGGAAATAACATTATTATTACAACATTGAAAAAATTTTTTTGATGGGAAATTTGATATCTCTAGATTATTCTGTTCGATTGTACTCAGAATGAAACAAATTTATTTCGGATACAGCGCAGCATTACAAATTCAATGCGCACATAATCCAAGTCTGCTTCCTGGTTACTAAGCATCGGAAAAATTTGACGGATGGAAAGATTTATCAAGCATTTGGTATGATATATGGGATTGTTGTTATTTTTATCATGATTGCCGTTATTATTGTTATTATTATTATTATTGTTATTATTATTATTATTACTGTTTTTATTTTTATCATTATTATTATTACGTTCACTATTAACGCTACTACTGTTGCTATTATTATTTGTAAAATCTGACTGATTACATTTCAGAGTGCAGTGAGGTGGAAGAATGGGATGAAACGAGAGGTACATTTTATGAATTTTCATGACGAATGTTTCGAGAAACTATTCACTTTGTTCATTCACTCGATGAATCGGTTCTGGCACAGCCACGAGATTAGAAAGCAAAACCATTCAGCTAGTGGATTGATCGGAGATGATCATGCACTATTCATCCATCCAAAATACGCATTATTTGAACTCTCTAATTTCAAACGATGTGATACTATCTGAGATTTATAATCCTCTCGGGCATTTGAAAGCATCGAAAGAGAACTTCTTAAGAAACTATCTCACAGTCAGTGCAATACGATAGCTAACTGCAGTAATTCATAATGTCAGTAATCTAATAATAATATGCAGGCCTTATGTTGATCAACTCTAAATTATTTGAATGCAGTTGAACATAAAACGAGTTGGCGGATACACTCAATGGTATTGAGTGTTCTTCTCTTAAAGACACATGAAATATGAAAACAATAAAGGTGTCAAGAAAACATATTGTATTGCTGAAATTCAATCCGTTTGGATACCTTGAATTTGATACTCTCATTTTTGATATATCGAGTATTTGAGGTTTGTTCTCAGTGGTTCGATGAAAATTTTGAAGAGAGTTTTGGTTGGCTGGAACGATGATGCTGTCACTGTTCAACAAGGCTGGCTTGGTTAAAACTGGATCGAATGGTTAGAAAACAAACTTACGTTGAAACTGCGTCGATCTCATAGATAGTATCGAAAAGTTTTGTTTGCGTTCATGCGAATATCACTTCAACATATTGTATTGGTGATACTGAATCAATGTCAGTTCGGATCAGATGTTCAACTTTATTATTTATTTGTATTATTTACAGCTGAGCAAATCAATAGAAAATGTACAACTAATTTATTGACTTATACTCGATATCAATGGAATGGATCATTGAATTTCGAGAAATCACGAGAAAAATCGCGTGTTTGCATCAATTCACTCGATCAGATTCAATCTATCACTGATTATCGCCCCCTTCCACACCTCATCAAAACATTCAAATCATCAAGAACTATATGAAGATCTTCTGAATACTTTCAATACTATCGCGAACAAGCCAATATTTCAATGTTCTGAACTGAAACTTAGATCTTTTTATGTGTCCTAAGCAGGAAATAATTTCGGAGGAGAATGTAAAAAGAGTCTGAGAGTATCTATACAAAGAACTTCTCTTAAATAAACGCGAATCTTCGAACAAACCGTAAAAACTGTGCTAAAAACCCTAATCGATAACAATTTTCAGAAATTTAATATTACCCTCCCCCCCTCCCATCTCGTTGAATACGGCCCATAAGCACATAATCAAAGCCATTATCAATTCGGATGCGAAATGATATTTCATCGCTTCCAAATCATTGCTGAATTTTGCGATTGTTGGATATAATTCGTTGCATTGTTCATTTTGGATAGTGCGCTTATATGTGGTCAACATATTCTCAGATCACATTGCTCATCACTGAATATATTCCGATTCATCAGCATTGTTGACAGTCGATTGGGGAAAAGGTAACTTTCAATCATTGAATTCCATTGATATTAAAATATATATGTGGAATGCGATGATTTGAAAGCTGAAATTCGAGAAAAGAAATTCAATAAGGCTCAACGAAATCAGAAAGGAATGAACAATTTGCATCAGCGTTAATAATAAGTTTATAATTTGAGAAACATTCAACGATACACGGATAAAAATTTACAAATGATTTTACACATTTTAATGACATCAATACCATTTCATTCAAGAACTATGAAAATCATGGATTTACAGAAAATCATGACAAGTGCATCCACTTGCTCAACTTCCGTGTTCAATCGACTGACGAAGACAAACACCGAAAAAAAGAAGGTGCAACTGAATGAATGGTATCAATGCGTCCAATCACAAAATCACAATATCACAAAACAATAACACATTTAAAATGAGAGCTTCATTTTTCAGCGCTCTTCGGACTTCTGATTTTGTCGAAAAATCGCGTCAAATCTCGCACCGGCCGTTGCTTCTCAGCGTGCATTCCGTCAATCGGATTCCAATCTAAACTCTCTTCTGAGGAATCGGATTCTTCTTGAATTTTTGACGGGCTCAATCGTTTTGGCTGGTCTTGCCTGTAGTCGCGAGCCCATGTTCGAGCACGCTTAACACGATGATTTGTCCGTGTAACATCCTAAATTGCAATCCATTTATCTCTTCTGATTTTAACCACACAGCTGATCTTTTTCAACACCAAACATTACTCCATCTACTTCTCCGATCACTCAACGATATTGATTCACACATCTTACCGGTCACTAACCGTTCACTGTAAATCTAGACATCTCCCAGGAAATCATCACCTAACCCTTACTGGGAAGGAAGCCTTATGAGGTGAGATCTGGTCACCTTATGAATAGATGTTTCATACAGATTCTACATCTGTAATAGGGTATATGATGCGACTTTTTTGTTTGTTCTGAATAATTCCCCTCAATATTTCGTAATATCGCTAAGCAAATGCTGCTTCGATAGGATACTCGCTGTCATTGTTCGTTTAAGTGATTCAATGAGTCGATGTCCAAAACCGTATGCAAATGAAAGCTCGATCAGTTGAAAATATTATACATGAATACAAATTCATGGTGTGTGTGTGATGAAATTAGATTCGTTACGATTCGTTTGATTCGTTGTGAATAAACGATTCACTGTAAGGCAATTGAACTGATCCATGATCATTGCCAACGCAATGAAAAAGTGTTAACGTCTCATAACATTTCTCAAAAAACTTGTCAATTGAAAAAAAAACCATTTTCAGACGATCAATGATCGATTATCACTGAAAAATGGATTATCTCATGAAGTAAGTTTTCAAAATACGAGGAGTACGATTTCTTCAGAGTACACATTTTCAGAAATTTTCTAAAAAGGGATTCAATTGAAGGGAGATGGGATTATTTGCGGGAAGATAGGTATTCCATTGAAGACGTACAATTTCATCGGTTTGTGTCTCAGTTTCATTCGTTTCGATCAGCATTTTCTGTGTATAATCGTAATCAATGAAATCCGTTTGCGTCTCCATTTGTAAGCACTCAAAAAGTTGCGTTTGTAAGGCCGCATCTGTGCATAGCACATCGTCTGTTTGCACTACGTCCACCTGCAATTACAACACTTCAATTCAGATCAGATTCACACTGATTTTTCTACTTCGTCATCCATATACGTAACAAATTTCATATTTGGAAGGATGAAAAATGAACAAAACGAAATTACTCAACATTTTTCGCACAAACTGTAACACTTGCTAACTAAGAGATACTGTAATGCTTGCTAACAAACTGTAATGCTTGCTAACAAACTGTAATGCTTGCTAACTAAGAGCTGCACTGACTTGAAACCGTCACTAAAGTGCCATTCTCAAATAGTTATTGTTCCTCGAGTCATGCTCAGTTCATGTTTTGCCTTTTGTTACGAACTGAATTATTTTCACCATCGCAGCGAACAACTGATCTCAAACTCAATTTTGTGTACAAACAAACACCAGGTGCACACAAGCAAGCAAGTAATATCTTCGATAAAATAAAATTTGCTCAAATATCATCCATCAATCAGCTAAAGAGTTTAATTTCTCAACGTTAAGCGTGAACACTATTCTAGTTGCCATTAATCATTAGGATTTCTGCAATGGGTGGGTGTGCTTTTCGAAAAGGTGATTATGAAATTACAGTGGAAGGCTCGCAATAGGTCATCACTTCCGCACTGTTCATCTCGATAACCACTGTTTGCGTTTCATCATTAATCCTCTCCATATCACCATCACCACACTGAACTGCTGTGCAAATATAGCTCGCAAATCTAATCTCTGTATCAATACCCGAGTCACGCATTTCAGTCGATTCTGTCTGCTCTTCTTTATCCAAACTGAAAATTTCACAAGATCATATCACCTACCAAATGCAGAAAAAGACGAAGAGATTATCGTCACTTCATTAAATCACTTTAGTATATCAATCGAAAAATATGTTCTTGCAATAACAGCATTACACCTTTACGTATACCATCTCAGTAGAATCTCTGCTGGAAGTGATCTGTAGGCATGTTGATAAATAATCAACTCTTGAACGATAATTCGTAATGGACAGAGGTGAAATGGTCTGCTTGAAATATGAGTGGGAACGTTTTGACAGGAGAATTCAAACTTACTAGACGTGGTTGTCGGTTTGTATTTCGGCATCAAGGCAAACGAGGCTGAGTGAAGAGGACGATGGAGGAGCGGGCACATGAAGCATACTGTGCTTGGCGTGGTCGATTGCTTGTAGAATAGACATCTGTGAATCTTTGCGATCGTTGTCGATCGTCAGTATTTTCGGCATACCCGAGTCGTCGTCTAAATCTGAGAAAATCGGCGGTATTTCAATACCTTGCGCTTCAGCTTCGTCTTGTACTTTTGCCATTGCAGTCATACGCTTATCTTTACTGAAAAAATGTTCTATCTGAATTGCACTGAAACGATGCTAAGTAAAAATAGATTGCTCGTTACAGTTTTTAATTATTCATAGTTTAAGACAAAATTAAGGAATCATAAAATCAGTGACACTCGTTCAGCAGTACTAACAATCCAGGAAGGCATGATTTCCGCACATCACTCTCTTGAGTCTTTTGAATTTGAAGCTAATCTGTCCCCAACAAATCAGTTCTTAACGTTGAGATGGCTTTCAATAAACGAAAAAAAAAGCGGGCGTTCTATGGAGAATGGGTTTTGTACGAAGGAAATGCAGTGTTCGTTTAGCTGTCTGAAGAAAAACAGAAGGAAATCGTGAATTATATGAAGAAAACACCTTAACAAAGGCATTAAATACTTTGCCGCATGATTGCCACCCCACATTTTCATCATACCCTTTGAGGCATCAACCTGATCGCCGCCTGTAATTCATTTTTTTAAAATCAATTACTATTTCAATCAAAGAAGATGATGTTTACTTCCACCACTTCCTACCTCAAACCATTGCTATTGAAGTAAATTTTGATTATTTTTATAATAATTACCTCTCGCTTAGTATTGTTTTGTCAACACGCTTTGAATTACGAAATCGCATTCTAAAAGTCTATCGTTGATTGTGTTTCCAAACGGAATTTTCCTCCCGAAAAATAGCATTACTCGTCAAGGCAGTTTTGATCAACAGTTGAGAGATAGATCAGTAAGCTTATATGCATATTATATAATACAAAATGAAGTATTAATGTGCGTGTAACCTTCAGCTAACTTGGATTGATATTCAACAAGAAGTCTCATCAGAAGTTTCATGTAGACATCTTCGATTGCGGTTTGAATAACATTAATGCACATACTAACTAACGAAAGACCAACTATCACAAACACAAAACATATAACCATCAAACTGAAATCAGCAAATTTAAACGAAATTTAAGCAATCCAATTCCACAGTCTGAAGAATCACGAAGAAATGCTTAGTGAACGACAAATATTCTCCTTCTTCTCCCATTAGTTTCCAACAAGATGAATGCTCAGCTAAACAATCATGAAAGTAAACATGAAGTGATGATAAATGATCAATTTCGGCTTACTCCCGGCGTTTAACGGCCACATCACCGAGACCAATAGTCGATAAGCTAAAAATGCGAAACAACTTACAATTAGAATTCATCTTGCTGTTAATCTCAACTGTACGCAAAACAATCTGAGTTAACGGATAAATCTAATTAATGCGGTTTATGACAGGTAATTTCAAGTGAATGGACAATGATAGTTTTTTACATTGTGCTTATTAGGAAGAGGAAATGCAAAAAGTTAACGATATATCAAATCGAAAAAAACTTTAGATCACAAATTGAGCTGAAATATTGCAAACGCTAATGTATTATGAAAATAACGATATTTTCAGTAATTTAAAATAAGCGCACCTAATAAACATGAAGTAACAACTCTCGGCGTACGTCCAGTTCGCCTCCCAAACTTTAAAAAGGGCCGCACAAAAGAAGATCCATCCAACGGTCACGCCAACCGCCACCATGACTGGCATACGAGGCGGTGGTCCTGGTTGCACAAGCTCTTGCTCCAGATTCACCTCGTTCGACTCATCCGTAGTCATCACCTCATCTGCGTCGATGCTCAGTTGAAACTCGACTGAATCTTGTTGAACTGTTGACACCGAGCGACCGACGTTTGGCAGACCAAGTTCCACGTCTTGCTCATAGCAAGTGCTCACCGAGGGTGCTATTTGTTGTGGTTTCGTTTTAAAAAATGTACAACATTTGCGACATTTGCAAAGTTTTACAATTCGATTGATTGCTTTGTAGAGGAATTTGCCGAGATCATTCAACGTTATCAACATCAACGGGATACCAACGCATGCGTAAAGTACTGTCACCACACGACCAGCCACTGTGTAACAAGCCACATCGCCATAACCTAAAAATCACGAATTCATTTTTTATTACGTTCTCTTAATTCATATATCAAGTAGTTGCTGATACTTCTCAGAGAACTTCTGTTATGCCAAGTTTCATGCTTTCAAAACTAGTTCAGCTATTATTTGTTCAGATCGAACTTGCTATACATGATATTGAAGAATTATCCACATTAATGTGCGAGCATTACGTATCCGACGGTCATTAACCATCAGTTAATTCATCATCTTACAAATATCTTTCATAAGGCCTTTTGCGATAGTTGTTTCTTTCCTATAACTGGTCATCTCTTATTTGAACTCTATCAGCTTTGCATTCCATACTTTGATAGCTATTCATTCGCTTATTTGTTTACTTGTTCATTTATTCATGTTTCTGCACAATAGACACTGTGAGTGTATATTGCTGCCAGTATACAATCACACAGAATATATCGTATGGAACATGATCTGTCGAACGTGCAGAACATGTTATTCTCTTTCGACTAGGACAACTTCTACCGGAAGACTTTGAAACGATGTTGAATCTTGCGATGTTGTCCTTAACTGAGTCACGTCAAGAGGGTGTTTGTGTTATGTGACGTTCCAGGCGATGTTATCAGTCTGAAGGGTTGATTGCTCAATGATCAGTAGTGGCTCAAATTTATTCATTCCCACTCTATATATGCATAACTTGAATCTATTTCCAATTACTTAATATATTATGGCTTATCGATGTATACATAAGCAAATAAATTTCTGTTACATCATATGAAATGTTGTATCGCATTATGAAGTAAATTCTGTTCAAAATATTTGGAGAAAATCTTCTTTGAACAACTCAAAAACAATGATAATGCGTCATTATCAACAGTGAATGAATGCGTGGTGTTGTTTGATTTCATTCATGAATATTCGTTTGTATTGGTGAATGTTCATTTAATGTTATAAACACCTGGCACGATTGCACATGATTGATCAGCATTGAATGGATGAGCTTAAAGGTGATTTATGCACACTCTCTCGCTTGATTGAATGCGATGTAAACAAATGAAACAATAGTATTGATGATGGGAATGTTTATTTACGCTCGAAAATATCTTGAAGAATTCTAAAGAGTCAACAACAGAGTTCTGAATAGATTTTGATCGGATGGCATTTCAGAAACGAATTACTACGCTCATTTTTGCACTCATTTGTCGAGAATCTATTAATCGAATAATCGAGAATCGCCATCAACGAAACAACTGCTAATTGTTGACATATAACCAAACACTTCCACACTTCATTTATCAACCGAAACGAGCAATGCTCTGTGCAAAGATTATCAGCTCACATCAATTCCACACCTTATGATTTCAATCAAATTTCAATCAAAAACAGATACGTTAATCAAAAACTAATCGCAATATCGAGCTCGCACAACACATCATTCAGTGGTCTATTCTGCGCATTTGTGCATCATTTCAGTTCAATTCAAAACCAAAACCGTTTCCAAGAAAACGAACGACAACATATATTGCTGATCATCAAGATAACGCAATTGTTCAAGTAAATTTAATTCTGAAAAATATTCTTAAAAAGTTTTAGTCTCATAAATCGGAAACCGATTCTGAGCAAAACCAAATCTACGTATTTGAGTAATTCACGTATGCTGAATGATCAAGTAGATTACGAGCGCTTTCAGGAGATCCACTTCATCGCGAGTTGTTTGACTTGTGAATTGTGAATTTCCAAAATTATTTATGAGCATTTCGAATTGAGCAATCTTGCAGTCAGGCTAACATGAGCTTCCCGCAGTACTCGAAGCAACTGGCAATCGGCAACAAGTATCCCATTAAAACTCCATAAAAATTTACGCTAACAATCGCATTTTCAGACGCTATGTTTCACTTGATATGTTAATAGTGCTCTTTGAAGATTGTAAACAATTAAAGAGTCGTTAAGCAATAAAATTGAAACAGTTTTTGCAATAAAACTGGTCTGTTGATATAAACAGACTGTTTTGACGCATTCCAATAGCTGATCAGAGTAGCGCGTCTCAAGTCGTATTTCTTTCTTTGCACCCACCTTTCATTCACTTCCTGAACACATACATACGTGCACACATATGAACGTATCGAAAACGTGTTCAAAATGTAATTCAACCTTTTAATCGAATCCAGGCTAGTTATCACTCAAGCTTTATATCACTGAACAGTTTTCTAGTCGATCACAACACTAGATCATATCCTCACTGATATCTGTTTCTTTGTTACATTCATTCGGAAATGAATATTGAACCGAATTAACATTACATGGCCTATGTATAAGAAGTCAGAGATGAATTTATCAGTTCAATATGCACTTCAGCTAACTAATAAATCAAGCAAGCACGGCAGATGTTCCTAATTACGCTGAGTAGGTAACTCTGGCAAATACGTTGAATAATTTGATCTTAAGCACTCATATTGCAGAAAATGTGAAAACTGATGCTTTATTAGTGAGAACTGTTGCTATTCATATCGCGCTGCTTTCAGCTATAGCTGGCTGCTATTGAAGAACGTTCGTTGCTCGTGTTGAAATGTGCTTAAGGACTGCTAAACGCTTGTAAAGTGCGTATCGATATTGTAAGTGATTACACATGACAGTTCTTCATCTTAAAAGAACAATCACCCCAATTAATTTGTTTCAGTCGATCAATTTTTCAAATCCTAACCTCTGTTTTGTTAAACATCAATAACTTTTATAGTTAAAAAAAACTAAGAGGTATTACTTGTAGCCTCAGTAAAGACGAATATTTTTACAGCACTGGAATCCAAACAAACCTCTTCCTGTTAGTTCCGGCTAAAGATTTTGTGTGGTGAAATTTTTATGCTGGAAGTTTTCATGCCAGACTGACCATATTCTAAGGCCAAAAAATTGATGCAACCCGAGATTTGAATAAACTTTTAAAATATCCTTCAATTACCATTCTTTCAAATGGGCTACACATAGCACGAAGACGAAATGACTGAGACGTATTGGTAATCAATGTATTATAATGATTGCGATGCATCTGCTGTTTTTCTGTATAAATGAGTAATTTTAGCAATTGTCAATTTATTGAGATGAATGTGATTGAAGCGAAGTATTTTCGGTGCTTGCTTAATTGATGATGAAAGTATGACTTGAACGTACGAATTCATTAATTAGTATGATGGAAAGAATCACAAATTCACACTTGAATTATAGTCATATTTTCTACTTTCAATTAATTATGGAGTAATAATAGTTTTTTTTAGCATTTCAAAGCTCTCGAAATCATTCATCATCGATATAGTAAGCGTATTCTTAGCACCTCTATAGGTAGAGCAACTCGATTAATTCGAGTGATTCATATCATAGCGAATTCGTTGAAAATTGCGAATACATTCACGTGGTACCGCGTTGCACAGCTCCATTCACTTTCTTTCACACCTCGCTAAAGGAGGTTTTTTTCCAATTCTCTTCATGACTATGAAATCGATCATTGCAGACCATCAGCTGATCAGGAAAAGGATCGCTCAAATTCTCAAAATAGTTCCACTTCATAAGCTATTGAAGAGTTTCAATTCGAAAGAACGACTGAAACTGGACTTTCAACTTGAAGGGATCGAATACAAGTTATCGATTTTAGGCATGGATTAGGTTTTCAATTCTTAGTCGCAAAGAATGGCATTTTGCAAAACTTCAGAAGAGGTTGACAACTGATTAAAGCAAGAAGAGTTCAGTTTGAATCAATTCGTCAGCAAAGCTCGACAGATTCGAACAACTGAAAATTCTTCAAAAAATTCGCATTCAATTCTCAGCTACAGATAGATTGATTAAGTCTCCTCATATTATGCTCGCAATTTTCCTTATTGTTAGATTTTCGAAAGCGATCGTTGTGAAATTTTGAAAATTTAGTGATAATTTTAATATTGAATTCAGTTGTCCGGTTTGAAAATGACGAATAGATTTCGTTTTAAGTGACTGATTGATACGATGAGAAATGTCGTCGTTAATCTGTGTTGATCAATGAACTGAAGTGCATTTCGCGTGATTGCGAATTCACTCAAGTTTATTGCGAAGTTATAATGTTGAAACTTTTGTGACTTCACTACAATGCCTCATTAATTCACTTCAACTATGAAATCAATCAGTCAAGTGAAAGCGATAAATTGAGCCTGTGAGATTCTTCGAAGATGTTTTTTTATTGAGCAATTTTCAGAGAAAATTTTATATTGTTGCAAGTATTTGAACAGTGTTGCAAGATTTGTTGCTAGCAATATGTTATCGGACGATAGAGAACAATCTGCTGCTAGGTTGACAATGCAAGATTTCATTGAGGTATCCAACTTAAGAGAATATGTATTTGCTTGGAATGACTCAACAGGAATCCAGATGAACGTGTTTTAATTCACTGTTGATTCCATTTCTCACCGAGTATCACAAGCATCAAACTATCACTAATATTATTCTATTATAATCATTCTACGTTTTGGTTCGTCAATAAATCAATTCCCTCGAATTGCAACGGTGGAATGGCTAAAGCAACGCGCTAATTGTGCGGAAATCCGATAACTTCTCATCACGAATTCATCTCATTTGGGGAATTCTTGATATCATCATTCAAAATTCCCATCAATGATTACATTTCACGATTGTGCCAGGAGAGACAGATCGAACTAGTCATTGAACAAGTCAAAAATTCCCAATTGACTGCAATATGATCTAGCATATTAGAATAATGAAAGATCGAGTTTTTTTCAAATGAACTGAGAAAAGATGGGTTTTCATCAAAGAATACATGAGTTTTCAAGAAGATTGCTTAGCGCTAACCAATTACAATTCTAAATGATTTGTTCTCCGACTGAGAGAATGAAAGGAAAAACATCGGCAAGTCACTGAATATCAGATAGTGAAATGAAACGATTTAGCTGAAAAAGTAGTCGTTTCGAATTGAGTTCGGATTGAATCTTAATAGAGCAGCAGTTCAGATAAACTGCTGGGAGGGATAGTTCTTGATTGAGGCACGTAACATGCTAATGAAACTAAATTTTAATCTTCACAAAGCACAGAACATAGATGGATGGATTTTCAATAATTCAATAATTTTGATAGATAATTTTCAATAAGTATATTGTAGATGAGGGCATATAGTTTATTCCTGGAATAAACATCCACAATTTCCATGAGAGAAACGCTTCAGAACTAGCCCTCTTATACCATCACTACAACATATTTCGAACAATACTTTTTTGTGTTCATTTATAGCTGTGAGCATTTGCTGCTTAAGTCGGGCACCTTCCATGTTTTATGTTTTAAGAAATTTCTGAGATTTTCAATAGCTGAAGTTTTGGATGTAGACATGTGGAACCAGTCGAAATAAGTGGTTAATGAGAATGGGATTTGCTTTATGGATTAGACTCGCATTGAATAACCTAGCATAATGCACGCTCATAAAACGTAAAACCACTCGGAACAATAGTGTTTCTTAATGCACATTTATGAATATATTTTCTTGAAGAGCTTTCGAGATTCCGATTCGATCAACAAAAATAAAAGAGCGGATTTGATTCTTTGGTTACTTCCTTTCTTCAGGTAATAAAGAGGAAATGAATGTAGTCGAATGCAAATGCATTATAAGCACTATCGAACGAGATATTTTATTGGCATTTTGACGTAATAAGACATGAGAAAATTTATGATGCACTTATGTAGTTGCTGAAATTCAAACTGTTTTTTTCATCCTGAAATCTTCGACAGAACATTATTCATTTCAAAATATTTGCGAACTACTTCGATATTTCACAAAATTTATCCGTTGGTCGAGGTTTTTTCAAGTTGAGAAATTAATTGTATAATAAATGAATGCAAGTGCTTTGCTTTACAAAATAACAAATGCATTTTAGTAAAGTACTCCAGAATTTTGTCACTTTTCCTCCTATCAAATCAAAATATCAGTTTCGTTTTATAGTTACTGAAAAGATATGAGCGTGTTTGTGCGCAATGTGAATTGTAAGATTTCGTTTGAATGTACGAAACATTCCACATGGCTAACTTTGTCATGCTTCAGCAAATACATTTACTTTTATTTCAGTGCCATTCCTCAAAACTGACATATTCAGGTAAGCGCTTAATTCAAGCAAAGAAAAAGCATAGTTCAATTAAATGGTTAGTTCCAGTGAAGCCAGTTGTATTCAATTAATGAAAAGGCGTAAATGTCGCTGCGACTGATATCAACCGTGAGTTTCCATAGAATTAGATAACTAATTAAAATCACAACGAATGCACCTGAGGTGAGCCACTTGTGTACTCTAGCACGACATCTATTATTCATGATAAATCTACGTCAGAATTATTTAGGATCAATTCGTTCGTTCTATCAATAAGCCTCCTTAACAAAAACACAGACCACGTGCGTACATACGTACTTACAATTAATGTGAGACTGATAGAGGCAATAAGATGATAATGTGATGAGATAAGCATCAACTAACCGATGGTGGTAAAAACAGTACCGGAATAGTAGAGAGCGGTCGTAAGTGACCAGTCGGTGGTGTTCGGAAATGAAAGGTCAACACGTTCGTGGAAATAGTCTATTGCTTCTTCCAAAAATAAACGTCTTTGCCGACGTTTAGTGGCCGCTCGATCCGTGTAAATCTCCTCCAAACGCTTCAGCAACAATTCACGTTCATGTACATAATTCTCATATTCAGATTGCTTTTTTTGCAGGTCGGCGGGTGCTTCAATCCACAAAAATAACGCAGCACCAATAACCATGTAAAGCATAATGATCAGTAACGGTATCAAATAGTTCAGATGCAGTTGACGATAGCAAAATTTGATCTGATGGAATAAAGTGGCATTTTTCGACAATCTTCTATGTTTGGATCTATGCATTGATGTTGCTTTTGAATTGCCATAATCTATCACGGAAACGACCGTACGACGACTAATACTTGCGTTGGATTGGCATGAATTGCGACGGTTTTCTGTGGCACTGCCATTGGTGGCATTCACGTGTGATGTTGACTGGTTATCAGCTGAGGTAGGTCGCAGTACAGACTGAGATGTGGTTCGGATAGCAGTCGCCCGACTCGAAGTTCGTGAACGATCTAGCTGACTTCTCAATAGAACGGGCATTCTTGTTTTGCAAATTTATTGACTATGAGCTATGCTGTTATTAAATATTATTATCGCTTTTTTTCGAATACACGCCAGATGTTAGCAATGAGAATGATGAAACGGAATTAAAAGCATTGATTCAAATGAACTGAACATCAATCAAAGTAATGGCAATCTCACTCGATCAGTATGAGAACATGAAGCATTACATGAAAGGAATATATTTTTTGATGATGTCCTTGCAATAGTCAATAAATTATGATTACTTTGAATATGGCTTACAGAAATAGTATTCATGGAATGACAGTCGTTGTTATGCATTTCATTGCTTGTGAAGATGAACGATATCAATCGACTTTTGTCAGATTTGGATTGGATCACATAAAGCGAGCGTAATGAATCTTGACTGGTACGAACGCAAAGGAATTACCACTCATTGATTTATTCATTCAATCGATCAATTAATTGTTCGCTCAAACAGCTCTTCGTTCACTCTGAGGGTATGGTTCTCTGAGCAGCTGGAAGATGCCGTACTGTAGGTGTAAATACAGTATAGTTCGATGAATATAGTTGATTCGTATCAAATCATGAACTGATTTTGAATCGTTAACGGTGAATTTAGCAAATAAATAGAATTACTCGAAATCGTAGCATTGTTGAAATCAGTGATGAACAAAAGGTGCCAAATGAGATCAACACAAGAAGACGATGAAAGACGAATGAATTCTTATCGATGACACGATTCCGACTGATCAGACACCTCGTGAAGTCATGTTTGTTGCCGATAAGCGATAAGTGAGAAGCAGCGTTTCACGAGATTAATGAGTGTTCGTGCGATGTGATTATTGTTGAAACAGCCGATCGCATCCAACAGATGATTAGGCGAGAAAAGAACTGAAGTGGAGAGAGTGGTTTGAATGATGATGATAATCTTATGCTGAGATGATAATATCTTCGTATGCTCATGGCTCTAGTGATAAAACAACAGCATATCTTCATAGCGATAAGATGAGCGTATATCATTCTTTTCGTGTGTATAAATCTCCCGGTGGTGAGCATTAAGCACACCTCTGTTAGCTGTTATTTCGACAGTGTTCTTTCTTTCATTTAATTATACATGTCTGTTTCTTTCATTATCAATAGGGTGTAAGAATAACTCAGCCACTTGATCTATTATATTATCATATCTATGTCTATTGGTGTATGACATCTTCTTATTTTCTTTCAAACTGCTATTTCACGTCATTTAACAGTTTGAATGAATTTTACTCATCATACAAGAAACTTCAAACTTTCACTGCCTCAGTACTCTTTTTTTTTCAGTGAACAAGCACGAAACCACGAAAACAACTAAATGTCGCTATCAGTATGCAGTTGTCTCTGAATTCCTCATCTTCTCACAAATTTAATTTCATTACGTTTTGTTGTTCTTCGTTTTTTCCCTTAAAATTCTCAATTGCTTCCTCATTCAAAAGCTAGAAGAAAAAGAGATAGATAAAAAAATCATCGAAACTTCCGAACAATCCTTCCTCTTGCACTTAGTGTTAGCTAGCGATGGTCATTATGGGTAGATCATATTTGAGATTCTCTTCTCACAATTAATACTGGAATACTGGAATCGGCCAAGCTATCGAACGTCGTTGACGTTGCTGGCCACAATGCGTTTCCAATCAGTCCTCGACCTTGCTTTCCTTTGCCAGGTCTTACCAATCGCCTTGTCGATCTCGTCTCGCCACCTTTTTTGAGGTCTTCCGAGCGGTCGTTTTTGTTCTCGGGGGTACCATTCTAGAATTGCTCGGGTCCACCTGTTGTCATTCATTCGAGCTACGTGGCCTGCCCATCGTAGCTTCTGTTTCCTGTACTCTGTGATTACGTCGCTTATCCCAGTTCTCCGGCGTATCTCCTCGCATCGGATGTGCTCACGCAACGATATTCCTAACATACATCTCTCCATTGCCCTCTGTGTTGTTATAAGTCGTTGTTCTTCTGTTTTTGTCGTTGCCCACGTTTCGCATGCATAGAGCATTGCGGGCAAGACTGTGCTCACAATTAATATGTCAATGAATCCGCATGAGAACACCTCCGACGACTTTGTGCCTACTAAATAATTGGCATTCATAAAATCCATGTATACGATTGGTATCCGGATGATTATTGTGAAAATGAGTGTTTAACGATTTATCTGTTAGTGGTCGTAAAATGCGGAAAGTCATTTCACTCAATTGTGCTGTTGAGTAAAGACTGTATCAAGGCACGAAAGGCATGATGACATAAAGCAAGGCACTGATTTACTCTTTTTAATGCATTACTTATATTTCTTTATTATATCGTGTCATATTTCATATCGTGTCAATTCTTTATTATATTTCAAACATAATATCGTGTCAAACATAGAACAACAAATGATAAAACAACGTGAAGACAAAGTTCGAGCAATTTCCTTGAATTTTGTCACAAATCAAATTAAACAACTGTTTCGTTCAGGTACTAGTGTATACATACGTACATAAATATCTTCAAGGTAGAAAACATCTTTACAGACATTCCCTGAAACAACATTAATGATTTATTCTTCATTATTCATTCGCCGCTTATCTGCAGCAGCTTTTATCGTAGTCTCGAAGCGATATAGTCGGCAGATGGCCACTCATGCGTTCGACCTGAAATTACTCGCATCACATTATTCACCTCATAAATCCGATCTTATAGAGTGGCATTTCGTTATAAACTTGGCTTCCATTTCAATATTATTCTACACACCATCGCTTTCACTAATCTGTTCACTCTTCATCTCAACAAAACAGAGTTATAGAGTCGACCACATCACGAAACGACAAAAGCAGAATACACTCAGCAGCAACGCTAACAACCAGTCAACATTTACTGCGAGTTCAGTTCTATGAAATCTGATGAAACACTGTCCAATACTTTTCCTCAGAACATTTTAACAATTACGAAGAATCTTTCGAGCATTTTACGAGTCGAAAAAAATTTTCTTAACTTTACATTCAATTGACCGATCGATATTAGATCAGCTAATCAACGAAGAACACACATAAGATTCATTTCTGATAAATAAGTCTTATTTGTATTCACACTCATCCATTTTTCATTGATCTATTTTAAATTTTATCCTGTTGTTGAAAGTATTGTTGTTCAACAATATTTTCATCTGCAATCAAATTTCATATGGAAGAGTCAATTAAATGTTCACCTGGACGGACTGCTAAAATTTTCGCCTGGCACAAAAATCGATTTACAAATGAATTTCCAACATGAAACTCGACATTGCAATCCATAACGAAAACATTGCAAAAAGGTTTCGTATTTCTTGTTTTGCTACACTTTCATAATGGTGACACCCATAAATGCCAGCAGCCGATTAAAATGTTTACAAGTTGCGATCGGACACCCAACGCCTCATATTAATACAATCCAACCGGTGAAATTGCTAACAATCACTCGAGAGTTACTCACTTCGAGTTCTCCTTGTGGACTTGTCTTTGTGTTCGTTCACTAATATTAATATCAATATAACAGCAATAATAATAATCATTATGACTATTATTATTACCATTATTCTCAAATTTTCATCGATAAAAGTAGTGGTGTAAATGGCAGCATAGAATCTCTACACAAAACAATGCTATTGACTAGACGATGATGATTTTTTCGAATGCAATTGGCGAACAATGTTTTAATATAACACGAAAAAGAGACTGCTTGATAAATGAATGAAGAATGAACCGAATCGATTCCCATTCGAATAAAATACACAAAAAAAACAAGGAAATGTTTTCCTTGCGTGAATCCACGATTATTCACGCAAAAATATTTTTTCTGAGATCCACTCAATTCATAATCATCACCGATCAGACGAATGCATTATTCAAAAGCAAATCTGAAACAATCGCCAAAATGCATCCACCAAACATTATCAGTTGAACATTTGCATGCATACATTATCCAGTACTTCAAATAACCAAACTCAAACGAACAAAATCATTTGACGTCAATGAAATATAATATCTCCTACAAGCTAGTTTGGAAACTTGGTGGAAACCAAAAAGAAAGCTTTTCCAGTTAAGAAACAGTCTTGTAAGCAACCGTAAAACAACTTAAGCTCTTTGAAACAAGATACCTTACAACAACTACTACTATTACCTACACAAAAATTCAACAACACAATGTCGAACATTAAAAGCGAAGAGTTCTCACCGAACACCTCCAAATACTCTCATCATCAAAACAATCGCAAAGTGTACCAATGAAATCATGATTGATTAAGAATGCTTAGATAAAGTGATGAAGATAAATCGCTTTTCGTCGGATTAAACATGAACAATGTTTGGAACACGTATAAAAACGGACAAACACCGACTGATCACTTCACTAGCAAGACATCAGCAGCAACAACAACAACAGCAAAGACACGTTATTAATTGCTGATACTTACGAGTTAAAGATTCAATTAATCACAAAAATGTGACATTCAAATACCCTCAGTCTTTTTCAATCATTTCCGATTACTTTAAAAAGAAACAAATAACAGCCTCCACAAAATTTCATTTTCTTTTCAATTTTTTCCTGCTAAAAAAATCGCCCCGCAATTTTCATTTCTATTTATTCTATCCTGCAAGCCTGCATGGTGAACGTCCCTCTTTTCACAACTAAACGCATGAAATAATCAATCAACCGTTCGTTCATCTCAACTTCACAACACTTCATCCCTCAACTGTCGAGCAGTTACAAATTTCCAGTCGAATTTGCTATGAAATAAACAATTAGCGAAGAATTACGAAAATTTCTGTGACCATCCAGCCATACTTTGTTGCTTAACAATGCATGCTTCTAATGCGTATGCTTAATTAAAAAACTTTATTTGTTCCATTATTTGAGTGACAGTTCAACTCACTGAATAAACAACAAAGGCTTACATAAGCACTTCGCCGATTAACGTTCTCACATTTCAGAGATATCATTAGAGAATAATTCGTCACTTCACAACGATCTTTAGATGCCTTCAGAAGATTTCTGTGGTAGTATTCGATATATTTCGAAAACAACGAGATCGATAAGACGAAACTTAATTGCAAACAACAGCCAACTCACTCACCGACAACTGTATATGCAAATGGACGATTTCGAAATATACGCGTTGATACTTCACGAATTGTTGCAGCGGTCACCGCCTGAAAAACAGAAAACAATTTCTTCTGCGATGGAAAATATATTTCATAAATCCATTTTCACATTTGAGTTGAAAATATTTTCGAGGAAACGAAAAAATTCGAAAACATCGTATGAGAATACTAAACGTCCCTATGGAGATAAAATGATGATTACCTCAAAAATACGAAATTTTTAGCATTCAATGCTGAAAATTACTGTTATTTGTACCGACAATGAGAATAATAATAACAATGATAATACAATACTATCACTACTAAAAAAACAACATCACCCCAACACAAACAATAAAATCGAAACAGTTGCAAAGCATTACGAATACATATGTTAGCGGGAATGAATCTGATCGAAATATTTCATCAACCAAAAAATTTCATCAACAATATATTTCTTATTTCATTTCTAAAAATGATTGAAAGTTCGAGCATCTTTCCTTGAATGATCCATCGAAACGTTCCACTTATTCAAAAATCTCTATTATTTCCCCATATTCATGGTTCGTCTACTCAATATATCATCTGCCCGATTCCCCCACACAAAACCTCAACTGCATCGATACAAACACAATTCATGAGGCACGCTACTGAAGTGAATAGAGTTCTCCATGGATTAATTCCCCGAGCGCAAATAATGAATTGTTCGCATAAACTTTAAACTGATAAATTGATGATTGAAATTGATTTCTCATTCACAAATCACTTTCTCGAATAATTTTAAACAATCACAATGAAATAAACCAAACAAAATATTTCAACACGTCAAAAGTTGCGATAGATTTTCGTGATCAATGTCGAGATAGATTTTCGTCAATCGATTTGTTATTTGAAGAAAACGAACATTCGTCAACATTTATTTGCAATACGATCAAGAATCAAGATGAATCGTGTAAAATCCTCGTGAAATGACAACGATACAAGCATAATAAAACTTATCAGTTGATAAAGATAAAGCCATTTTGCTAGAGCAAATTCTTTCATCAACACTCAATTAGATCGTCGTTTTGCACAAAAAAAGAAACAAATGGAAACGATAGCGATGCCAATAATTCGCTCAAAACTATGAAATACGTCCTTCCAAACGCATGCATTCAGTCCTTTCATTTTTAATAACTACCTTACGATCGACATCAACAAATCAAATGCATCAACAATACTCACAATCACAATTGTAATTTCTAGAATTCCGATAATATAATATAATTCCGATAACTGCGATATATAATATAACCAAAATAATAAACCAAAGAAAAACCAATGAGATCGAAGAAAAAAAAGAAACCAACTCGTAACTAAACTAAAAAATTACGTTACCAAAAAACTTCAACGAAAAGTATTCATCAATAATCCCACAACAGTAACAAAAACACCAATAACTAACTGAACACCGCATCTTTTTTGTTCTACTGAGAATTTCTGCTCATTAAAAACTTCGAAGAATCCCTCTTCTTGTCCATATTCTCAGTAGTTGCACTTTTATCAAACGACAAGGGATTCTTAATGCCACAAAAAATGAATATTGCCCTTCGCGTGATTAAATAATTGCCCTCAAGCTTGTATATTCCTTCCTATTCAACTTTTTCTTATGTATTTCACAACGATACAATGATGATGCTACACGCAGTCTTCTGCTTAATTATCTTGCATTCATGAAGATTATTTCTCGATCATTCGGAAGCATCATTTTTTTGCTCTTTCCGTCATGTAACATCTCACAAATCAGCCAAAAATTCCCCACAAAAATATATTTCAAACCAGTAAAATTGTGCTAAACTATACTAGTTTTTTGCTTCCAATGTGACTGTTCACGTAGGCATCATATGAGATTTTTCACATGTTAATTATCTCAAAAGTAACTGTTCAACTCAAAATTAACTGAAAATATACCTTAAAAATATTGAATCTCTCAACTCGTCATCCACTCATTCATCATTCGATAATTCTACTTTTCGTTTTTAATCAACTAATAAAGACGACTTAAAACTTCTAACAAATCCACTCACTTCCGGTTTCTCATTTTGCTAATACCATAACATTTCGATGCACCTCACACGATTCTCTTCTAATGATTGTCGTCGCCAATTCACAATTTATTTCTAATTATCACTTATGAAAAAAGATGTTTCTGTAATATTCACCGTAATATAATTCGGCTGCTCAAACGCCCTCCCTCTCCTCTTTACAACACAACATTCAGCCATTGCGTAAACACACCAAAACTCATTCAGCACATTTCATTTTAGCACTTTTTTTAATACACTCACTTCACCGCACGTTTTATCAATTCATCGATAAAGGTTCATTAACTAGTCGAATAGACACAGTCAATTAAGTGATCCATCAGCTGATCACAATGCAATCAAGCGAAGTTAATATGTATGGCTTCAATAGGCAAAAACATTTCCATTCACCACATTCACATACGCAGTATGTGTATTAAACCATTATTTAACATTCGGTTAACAATACGCAACATGTCGACGATTTTTTTGTTTGGTTGTGAAACGAATCGTAACAGTTCAAAGACTTTTCTGACCAAATTTTGTGCGAAGTTTGCTTCTATTCTGAGAAAATTTCAGCAATTCATTGAAATTTCCGAGCATTACTGCGTGTGAATGATTGACATTGAACAACACTAATACACACTAAATGGACAGCTAACAAACAACTCAACGAAATGAACCGAACGCATTTAGCCGCATCTGCATTTTGCATTTTTCCATAAGTACTTTTTTTTCAATTTAACCATTTGTTTGCTCATTTGAGCTAGATTTTTGCTCACAACTGAACATTCGTGCGATGAAATTTTTTGAACATTACCATTTATGAAACGATAAAACGTTTGTTTATCGCAGAAATTCTAAAAAAATTCTATGCTCTCACTAAAACGAATTGATACGGTTGAATGAAGAACAAAAAACAACTCACGTTGATACGTGCCTCAAGTTCGTGTGCTTGAATTCGTCTTCCATAGCAGAGAAGTTGACTGAAATTGCAAAACATGAACGAACGCATCAGACTGGAATTAATCCATAAAAATGACTGTTTGAATAAATCGTTATTGGCATTTGTGAAAGAACTAAAAAAAACCCAACCCTAAACGCATTCACTCACTTATCTCCTTTCCGATATTTCTAAATTATAACAGTCACTAAACGGTTTCCAACTTCAACAAACACACCAATTCTCTGTTTAAAAACGCAACATTTCCCTAAACACTTAAGCAATAAATGTACAAAATGAACTCACAATCAGCGCATAAAATGCACCGAGTTGCACGAGCAACTAAAATAATTAACATGGCAATTCCGCATTGAGGAATGTATACAAACAGAAACTTCAGCACTTTTCATTCGCTAAGAATATCTCTCCATTTGAATTCAAGAAATCGAAGGGAAAATCATTTCTGTAGAGAAATGCCTATGAATTGAAAAAAAAACGAGGAACTCTTCCAAAAACACTATTCTCTTTACGTGTGTCACTTTCATGCCTATCATTTCGCTTATACAACGAACCTCAGGATCATTGCAAAATTTGTCTAATTGTAAGAACAACTCACAATCTTGCATTCTGTGATGTTAAATTGAGAAAAAAAATTTTTTCTCGGAGTTTCGATAAACATTCACGCCATAAAATCGTTTGTCACAACTTGTTTGAGACGTCTGTAAGTCTCAAAAAACGTTAACACGAAATAGAACGTTATGTGTTCAATTTAATTCCTTTTTGCGACAGCACATTGCCTTAAAAGCTCATGTCTATAAAACGTCACGAAATTTTCAGGAAATCACGCATCAAACAATTATGTTCCGCTCTTCGTCGCTGATGGCAGTAACAAAATCTTCAATGAATTATTGAAATTTCATAGCATAAATTATTTACACGGCTCAAATGTCGGCGAATAATGTTTCCGCAATGTACAACACTCAAAAAATATGAATTTTGCTCACAGTTGTCAAAAAAAGTGATAAAAAGGAATTACTCAATATGACAACAATTTCTCCTAGTGCACTCACTCAATAGTACATGCAAAAAGCGCTTAATAAATTCTCAGTTCTTTCACATTTACTTTGTAATAATGAAATGACTGAATAGAACAAACAAAAGACACCATTATGAAAATGGTGAACAGGAAGAGACGTTATATAATAATCATAACATATTGAAGTTGTTAACGGAACTATTTTATAATACGTAAATGGTGTTCAGACGAGTCGCGATAGGAAAATATCTCTGATGAATAACCTCAAGTTTTCAGGTAAATTAACTTTGCAGGCATTAGTCATCGTTCTGAGAATCGAAACAGAACGATATTATTGCAATATCACTGGCTGAAAAATTTTTCGAGTAACAATTTATCAGCTGAAATTTATTCGCTGACTACGACTTTCAAAAACCTTATTTATTCATTCGTTCATTAATGATTTCGAAATTATGGGAATGCTTCAAAATGATCACAAAACTTATCACCTCAGCAGTGGGTGGCATCACAATACATCAAACACCGTCGGAATCATTACAGAAAGCTAACTGACTACTCACTTTGTTGTTTGTGTGCGTATGTGACAATCGATGACGCAATCTATCAGTAAAAATATCTAGAGAATACATTTCAAAACCTCAGTTGACACTGAAAAATACACTGAAGATACAATACAACGTAAATACTTACATAAAGTTTTAATCAAATGAGCATTTCAGTTTTTGCTGGTGGCACAATCAAATCGTTACGTGTCGACAGTGTTATTGGATGAATAGTTGATGAGCAGTTTGAATCACAGTTATCATTACTATTGTTGTTGGCGATAACACCCGATGATGAGGCTCTAGTAGCAAGAAGTGAAGTATTTAGATTGTGCGAGAGCATTTTCAGTTCCGAACGAAACGAATTTGTCGCATTATTTGGTCTGTTCGGCTGATTACTGCTCAACGACACAACACTTTTTTGACGGCAAAAACAACAACAACAACAATAACACCAACTCAGCGATGAGGCAGCAGTCACAAATGGTGGACAGACTGCGTGTCGAAACGAACGAGAAAACGAGAAATAAATGAAGAAATTTGTCGCACTCGAGATCACCACCAACAAATTGCTGATGTCAACACAAATTGTTGCAGTGTCAGAATTCAGAAATTCTTTCGCTGAGATCACATGCTCAGCAACATCCAACGCTGTCGGCATTAGTCTTGAGAGTAGAAATTTGGCCATGACCGCCAACAGAATCAATTCAGATTCGGCCGTCTTTTGTGCAGACGACAACAGACGTTGCGATGACGCTGACAGTACTGTTGCGGAGGCTAAACGTTGCCTTTCTTTGGCCGCTTGATGCAAAGCGAATGAGATTCGTGTGGACATCGTGAAGAGGCCAATATATGGGAAAAGTGAATAGAACAAGAGGCCACCGATGATTCGATAGCCAATCATATACAAACGATTGTTCACCAAAACTGTTTGCTTCACGTACAGTTCCCCATCATACTCGAAAACAGACAACTCAAACAGGCGAGGCAACGAGAAGAGCACAGCGATGAACAGTACCAGTGTGAGAATTTTATGCGCACGATTCACGGTGATTTGCTGTCGCTGTTTCAATTGCTTCGATAACGGACGACACAACGCTCGATATCGTTCAAACATCAGTGCGCATATCAACCATACCGAAGACGTCAGTGACGCATTACTGAGCATGTAGTAGGTGGGAAAGAGACGTGCATAAAAGCCCAACGATGACATGAATGTGGGCATACAGTACATCAAGAAGGCGTTCAGCAGCAGGGATGTATCCGAGAAGGTGATCCACAAAAGGTACGTGTAGATGAGCGGTCGTGAATTGGTGATGTACGATCTCAGTCGTACAGAGTCATTCGATCTCGTTAAAGCCTTTTGCTTGATCAACGTTCGACTAGTTGATGATGTAGTGGTGGTGGTGGTGGTGGTGCATCGTTTTGGCTGTTTCAGCAGAACGAGCACAGTGATCGAGTTCAGCACCACACCACAAACCACGAATACGGCCGTCACAGGACCGTTCAGCGTATATCCCATATGGATTCAATTAACTGCACTTTGCACGATTCCAATCGCTGCTCATTCACGTAAACAGATCAGGCAATAAGGAAACGAACAATATCTTCGCACACACTCAACAATAATAATACACAACTTGAATATTTACTGATCAAATCACCGCTAATCAGAGCGTTTTCGAATTTATCACTGAATTGCAGTCTCCACACTATACAAATGTCTTCTCTGAAAATCAGATCTTCGAGTAATACTCTTTCAACAGCTTGTCAGACAAGTCGGTCAATTCAACGATAGATCACAATATGGTAGCCACCAATCAGTTATTCGAAAGTATAATTTAAGAAAGGGATGAAATCAAACACAAAATACATCTTTTGGGCGTGGTGTCACGTCACTTTCCAATCTCAATGAAATGTTCACTGTGAATAAAATATATCAGAATGTTAGTTACGAACCAACATATATGAGTACACGCTTCATAATTCCTCAGCAACTGAAGCTTAGTTATAGAGTGCGCTTGCTTGTAACTTTCTAGCTTCAGCTAATAGCCTTACTTCCCTCAACCTAGTTAATGATGAACAAGAACAATACTTCTTCTACTCAATGCCACGCCTTCTGCTACATATCATCTGTCCGTCCCTTCAGAGTCAATGAAATGATGTAATTTGATGAAACGAACATCCATCTATCTCATCGAACATTGAATGGCTCTATCATAAAAGGCTCTATAATATTCGCACTGTCTTCCTATATACTTCAGATCTCATCGTCATAACCGAAACATTCTTCAATTCTAAAAGCAGTCCATCAGCAAACTCTTCTTAGAGAACAACAATCGAAAAGTATCTGAAAAAAGAGGTGAACGAAAAGAAAACAAAACCAACAAGCCTCTTACTCTTCGTTGGAATAAATGAATAACGCAATAAATTCAACAAAATAATTCACACAAATAGCCAACTTCACCTATCGACGAACCATAATTAAATTCAGCACAATAGAAATGCTCAAGCTAATTCAAGAAAAACCATAATTCAAGAAATGTTCACAAACTAATGTTAGGATCGTTCATCAGTGGCAGCAAGCAAACGATTTCGTGAAGATCACTGATTCACATATGATTTTTGATTAGCTATTCAGATCAATGCTATTTCACTGAACACACCGATTATTTGGATGTTTCACGATTCACTGCCTTTCAAAATCGCACACTGATCGAACCTAAGCCAAGAGGTGAAATGAGGAATTTGATGAGCCCACGCAAACCAGTCCAAAAAGACTAAATTCACGCTGAACATTATCAAAGTTCAGAGCAATTCAGAAAACGATGTTTTGTTTTAATGGTTCAATTGTCTATGGGCGACTCCTTTGTTTCAATTTTTACTAGCGTTCATATTCGAAATTATCTCTTTTTTCTCAATTCATGCATTTGTTCGAAACTTTGAATTTCGTGCTCATATTGGCAAACACGAGTTGTCAATGTCCAGAAAAAAATCCCATCTACAGATATGCTTTCCTCATACTCGAAAAATATGAACTTTTCCAAAGATATGAACACTTCGAAAATGCCATTATATCCTCCTGAAGCAAAACAAGATTAATGCGACGTCTCTTTGCTCCTCTTTTTTAATCCATAAAAATAAATGTCTCAATTTCATCTTAACAGTAAACATCTTTTCATGCAACCATGCCAAATTCCTATTTTAGTGTCCACAAACATTCCTCATCAATCGTCAAAACAAATTGCCTAACAACATGAACTGATATACATATCTTAGGAATACCAACACACCAATGAAACGGAATAAAGAGAAAAAAATGAATATGACATGTATAACAATGAAAATTTCAGCAGCACAACCACTGTATAGAAGCTTATGAAGACCTTCTATAAAGGAACTGAAATGAGAACTTCGCCAATCCGAAATTGCATCTTCCTTGAACGAAAACCACTCATTGAAAGCTTGATTTTTCTAAAACTTGGACAGTATTCACCGTGTGAATTTTTACTATTTAACTTTTTTTTACTAATTCACCCAATTCATAAAATATTTTAAAAATACTTAAGAAACAATCATATTTCTTCACCCTTTTCATAAATTATCAAAACTTCTTCGGAAACACACAACGAAAGATCTCCTCATTGCTAAAAATTCAAAAGAAAGCTCAAAAAAATCCATCACATTCTTCAATCCAAAACGAAACCATAACATCATCGCTTTGCTCATTCAATAACTCGTTCCAGCTGCCTAAACTCTATTTCAGCTATTTATGAATGTTATCTCCCCACTCAAATAAGCATAGTATAATCAAATTTTTCCGCAATCATATGAAGCTAATAACATCAATCGTTTCACTCGTTCAATTTTATCAACATATAGTAAACGAATGCTTGATACACATCGATACGAATTAACTCTGAACGCAAAGCTACCAAAACGACATACTTTACGTTACGAACACCTAAGACAAGCTCACAAAACTTGAAGGTTCAGAAATTTCGAGATCGAATCGTCAATGAAAAGTTTCTGGAACTACAGATCTCTGTCTGTGGTGTGAATGGAATGAGGAAAAGTGTGCTGATTAAATGTTCTCGATCAACAACACATAATTATCACAAAATCAATTTCTCATATCAAATGCGCGAAAAACATTTTGTTCCCACACTCAGAATTTGATCTCATTCAAAAAGTGATTGATTATCCAATTCATCGAATCATTTTCGTTCAACTTCGACCATTAATCGAAGGCAAACAATTATTGATGATTGAGTAATCGTCAAATAATTACATATTCATGTGAACAGCACTTAACATCTATCACTACCTTCTCAACAATTAAAGAATTTTCAGCGTGCTTTTCTTCTTCATTTGACAACCTATATTTGCGTTTGTCATATCTTCTCTCGAATATTACCCATCAAAATTGCAGCTTATGTGAAAAGTCACATTACCGTAGGTGGCCTTTTAAGGGCAAACAGATTCCACTCTACGATGCTGTTAGAGGAATTCGATTAAGAACAAAGAAATAAAGTTTAGGTGCCTACATACACGTTTATTGTAGTCTCAAAATCTTTTCATTATTCTCAATCAATATCTTCAGTTTTCGTGCAATATCTGATGTCATTTTATCTGCTGCTACATTCAGTGTTTTAGTTTTTCGAATATATTCCAAAAATTGGTCTCATTCATTTCAAAATTTTAAGTTTTTTGAATTCTCGTGTACTCGTAAGTTTATCTCAGATTTTCAACTTTATATTTATTCAATAAGTATGCATTAAGGTGCACAATACCCAAGTTTTTATGCAACCTCTCTGAGTATCTTTACTGCATATGACCTTTATCATTAATTAATAACTCTTCTCACATCTCAGTGTGAGTACATTTATTAATTAATGACGTATTCCTCAGCGTAATCCAAACTGTTATTTGTTTTCGTTGAAATATTGCGAAAATATCAATCATACAAGTGTAACTTCATAGCGTTGCGTCTGCTCTAAATCAGTATCTCCGCTCTCCATCCTGAATGTATCATGTGTATTTTTCGAAAAAAAAAACAAACAACAATCTATTCAGCACATGTATATTTGATCCTTCAACAATATTTCAAAAGCTTTTTTTACTGTGCCAGCTTGAGATTGTCATATTGTTTATGGAATAAAAAGCTCCAAGTGATCGCACTGGGTAATGTTGAATTGCACCAATAATTTTTATATTCCTTAAGACGTTACACATGACCAATTAAGACGACGAAATAATTAAGACGTTCTTCAACGACCTAGAGGCTTGACACCATTGAGTTAGGATGAAATCGAGACTTTATGATATGGATAGTCAACGATACTCCAGGTTCACTCATGACAAGCATTTGAGCTTTCCATTCGAGTTCACATGAATCGTTTCACAATACTATCGCAATACTTTCGGGAAAATTCATTCTCAAAAGAAGGAAGTCATCGGCAAATGAGGTAGCTTCTATTTATGGATAAACGAATGGCTGTCGGCTAAGCCGTCATGAACAGTTGCTAAATTTATCTCGGCAACGTAATTGAGACAGAATGCTCTCTATACAACTAAAACTGATAAGATTATTTGAGCTTTTCCAAACCCTTTAGGAAAAAAGTCAAAGTGCTATGATATGTCCGCTCTTCAGAGACGTAAACATTATACATTCGAAAAATTACGTAAACATTACTGTTCTCATTATATACATTCGCAAATGTGAACCCTTCTCATGTTCCACTTCCTCGCATACTATGTCCACTGCTGAATATGTTTTCGATGGCCAGACGCCATCTTCACAGCGAGTAAAAAATGATAACTCAACAGTCAGCTCAGGAATATTTGAATTTCGGATTTGTAAAATCGAAGTGGATTTGAGGTTGAAAAGTGAGAGACTAGTCATGATTATAGAGATTTTCAAGTTGACCTTATCGAACGATTACTTTGAAATCTAAACGAAAAAGCAATTATGAGACAGTATGATATATGAGATAGAAGTAGAAGGATGAAAGCGCACTATTCAATTCAATGGTATTAGACTCTCATCGCCATCATTTCAAATGACAACGATACCGATAATTGGAATGAGCAATGAAAGAGACGACATCAATCATCTTATGAAATGATACAAAGGATTTTAAAAACCAGTAAATACAAGAATGAGCAATGAAAGAGACAACCATCAATCATCTTTTGAAATGATACAAAGGATTTTAAAAACCAGTAAATACAAGAATAAGCATTGAAAGAGACAACCATCAATCATCTTTTGAAATGATACAAAGGATTTTAAAAAGCAGTAAATACAAGAATGAGCAAAAAGCAACCAAACCTAACAATAAAGTAAGCAAAAAGGAATGGAAAAATAAAGTAGTAATGAAACAGAGTAAAAATCCAGAGATTAATATATTCAGACGCAATAGATTTCATGCCTTACGATCAGATCAAACTCAATAGTTCATGAGCTCGAATGCGTTGTCATTATCATCACATGCGTAGAAAACCTAGCCACTTGTGTTCTGACTTTTCTGGCAACTTTTGATAGGCAATTTCTGATTTGAAGCGATCGATACGTCATCTTTATTTATACTCGAGAAGAGCTTTTCAATAAAACTCAACGTATTCATCACTAACCAATGGCTGCATTAATTCTTATATTATTCACTGAGAGTATTTTCAAAAAATCGGGCACGTCAGAAACCTCTAATGCTTATCGCACCTAGCAGCAATAATTTATCGCGTCCATAAGATTAAATTCCCATTTTAATTCCACTGACTTCGCTTCGTCAGATAATTTCAATTTCATTGATTCCACCCGGAAATGAAAGCGCATTTATGAATATTTC
Organism: Anisakis pegreffii; assembly: GCA_035041965.1. Classification (NCBI taxonomy): domain Eukaryota; kingdom Metazoa; phylum Nematoda; class Chromadorea; order Rhabditida; family Anisakidae; genus Anisakis; species Anisakis pegreffii. Next base: position 10,583 of record JAPYMA010001197.1, on the reverse strand, counting down.
ACATGGGTTACGAGTCAAGCGGATTCTCATTTCAAAATTTGTTATCTAAGGCGCACTTCCGACTTGTTTCAATCATCCTGTAAAACAAAAATCTTCCTCAATTATAATCAATCCACTGGACAAATTAATCAGTTCTTTTACCACATAATTAAACGTTGTATGCATTAGTACTATTCGAATGCGCTAATATTATAATATTCCAATACCATAATTAGAATTGAATTAATCATAAAATGGTTGACCTACTTCAAAAATACCGTCTATTTCGAGACATCGATAGATATGTTGCGAGGTAATTAGATTCTCTCATTCACAACACCTACGTATGAGACCGTGAATGATAGTTTCGAATCTATTTCGAGGCGTACTTGTTCTAGCACTTGAAAGAAATTGATACTCACTCATTCAAAGCCACTACTCATTCATAACCGGGCTGTTTCTTCTCAAGATCACAAATGAAGAGCATTGTCATTGATTGTCACACACATACACCCAAAAGCTGCGTTATATTTTCGTACGAATTTGATTTTGCTGAATGATTTCCATTGAAAACCACCAAATAAATATCCAACTAGAAGGCATTTTTTAGTCTCAGATAAAAAATTATCACATATTTCAACACGATACGCCACACCCTACATTATAATATACTCGCATCACAAATGTAACATATATACATCTGTACTTAACTAATATTTCATTAAACAAACACATTCACAGTTGTAGTTCTATTCAATTTGAATGACAACCATTTTTAATACTTCACATCAGAAAAGTGCATCTTTTTTCTTACATCAAATATAAAAAAGCCTTCTAGAAATGTTTGCATCTGCGCGAAATAGAGAGCATTTCAGTAACTTAATTCTTCAAATTTGTTGCGCGAATACTCATTTGCACTGCATGAAGAACGAGAGAAGATCTATTACGAACAAATAACAACTTCATCACAGAGTTCACTATAGGTGTAATGCAGACGGAATCTCATAATTGAATCTCATCGCAAACACTTAACAACCACGACCATATCATCAGATCACACTACATCTTTCGCAAAAAAAGCGATTCTAATGTTCACCATTCACTTGGGAATTTCTCCTTTAATTTATCCGTGCTATTCGCAAATTAAAAAAAAAACAACAAACCAAAAAACAAGAATATTTCAAAAACTTTGTGTTACCTCAACATTCAAATGAAATCCGTGAACATTCCTGCAGTCATTCACTCTGTCATTCTAATCTAAAATTTTCATATTATTCACCAATCACTCTTTCTCAGTACGCAAAAAGCGTGCGAAATTCTCTCACGATCAGAATAACGATAAGGAGATTATTTTTGCAAAAATTTTGCACAAAAAAGAACAATATTTGCAATTTAGTTAATGAGAAGTTCGTTCATAATTCAAATTCATTTCCGTGAATTCTCACGTCAAATTGCATTTGAAATTATTAGTAAAAAGAAAGGGTAAATGAATGAAATGGATACTTCAAAAGAATCACTTCTTGAAAGAATTTTAAAAGAATCTTGAAAGAATTTAAAAGAGTACACTCACTAATACCATTCACCATCAATCGCTCATTGCTTTCGCCATTTGCAGAAACGATGATGTCTATGTTCAATATTCAAAAAATAATTAATTTTTTCTCTGTTTCAGCAATAAGCCCTCTTAATAATAATGATAATAACAATGCGTAAAACAGTGTCGTTCGATCACTTAAGCAAACGAAATGATGAAAACAAAGCATATAATTGCTGAGATCTATGATCTTTACTGCATTTTCAATTTTCCCTTAATATATCCTTCAAGACTGATAAACTGCACATATCATTTGCAACGGTACCACTCCTCATGTAAAATGACACAAATATTCGAAATAGGTGCGCAATGATGTAATAATATGGGATATGTGCATTAAATAATGACAATAATAGTAAGAGGCGATTATGATGGTCATCAAATGGTAATATAATGTGTTTTATTGAGGTGATTGTGGAATGATCACAAATTCATTGATTATTTGAAACTTATCATCCACTTAGATTGTCAATCACTCACTCTTCGAAAAGCTTACAACTTGTTCCAACAACGCAAACTATTTTTTTCAACAATATTGGCAGCTTTCTTTTTTTGAAAATGATTGATGCGCTATTTGAACATATACGCCAAGAAATATTATAAATAACAGAAAATACTGATACAATCGTAATGTTCAAAAAAATGGTTTGCAATTTTCTTCTTTAATCTAATTTTTCGAAGCGTCAATGAACTGAATGACAATTCGTTGCAGCTGACATCGATCAAATTTGAATGAACGGTTCGTAAAATTTGAATGATTAACTTCAATGGAACACAAATGAAAACTTATAGAAGTTTGCTAATCCTAAATGTACTCATTCAAGTGCATCAATAATTGAGAACTAGCAGTTTCGTCCACTAATCGCGCACTACTGTCACTAAAATTGAAATTCATCTGCAATTGAGCAGCAATAAAAAAAAGAATCTAAAATTCTGACCGTCCAATATCTTCACAAATCGGCGTCGATCCATCCAACATCAACAACATATTCGTTAGCAGAGATCGCTTGCCACGTTCCACTTCTTCTTCTGTTATACTCTCACATAGATCCATCCTTAAATTTCCAACATCTTCGAAAGAATTAATTAAATTCAAACATTAATAAAGAATTTCAAACGGGATTACTCAATTACTCAATGATTAATACTTAAACTTTTCCGGCCTGTACAATATCACTTTAGCTTTGTGGATGCATACAAATCACATCAATACAGCACAAATATCGATGTATTTATGTTTTTCAATGATTTGTTTATAATCCATCATGTATGAAGCAACAACAAACGTAGTGAAGTAAAATATTCTAATTAACCAAAACTGTTAAATATTAGTAAACTATTAAGCAAAAGTATTGCTAATCTTCTGATAGAATTGCTCTTAATAAGTTATTATTATTGATGCTCGAACAAACAACGAAAATACTCAGTATTCCTCCTTCCTCATAATTCGTTTCCTTTTTTTAAATAACTGATCTTGTTAAAATCAGTAAATGATTCGAATGAACGATTCATAGTGAACGTGCGAAAATGAATAAGGTTCAACGATGCAAAATCGCCTCACCATTGTTGTGTGATAGCATCGACGACGTGTTTTGCACCGCTCTGTTCACAAACAAAATAGATGCCCACCAGTCCGGTATCTTTATAGCAAGTGTTGAAGGCTTGGAATGATTGCACATGCGTATTTAAACCCAACGACTGCGCTAGTCTTGAGGGTGCATTTACACCCACACCATGCGTACGATCCCATTGACCGATTAACTGCAAACAATGCATAAAAATTTCTTTTTTCACAATTGGCCTTCTCTAAAAAGTTTCAGTTCACATCAGATTCAATAACACGTTATCCTTTTATTCGCTTAGCAATTGTTCTCCTCTTACGTGCTTTACATTTTGGCCACTAAGAATCCCTTCGTCTGAATGTTTCAAAATCTCATTACTTTGATTTTCAATCACCAATGAGGTCTCAAGCTAAATTTTTATCACAAAAATTCACAACAACCTACTGCTATACATTGGTCACTAGCATAACTATGTTCTCTTGATAGTTTCGCCATATTTTGTCCTTTCTCACCTTCTGATTCAACTTAGCAATTCATTCATCTAACAATCAAAGAACTTCATAACTCAATAACATTCAGAAAGTCCACTTAGATCATACGGCGAATCACCTTACACGCTATGTATGTGCCATCATGCATGCTTGAGTTAACAATGAGCTCAATAACAAAATATTCACAACAATCGACTGAGCGAATAGTCTCCAATCACGCATAATCTACGACTGCAACTAGGCTTTCAGAGGAGCATTGAGCATTCAATTCACCTTGAAATATCAATTACTGCATCATAAATGTCATGTGCACGTGTTCACATGACTGCTTAATGCATGAATCAATCAAAATGAAAAATCGCATTTTCGAGCATTCTGAATGAAACTACGCAAATCCGAACCAATAAATTCATGCTTTCCGCTCATATACTTCTTTCAACAGCAACAACAATAGGAATACAATACGATAAAAACGTCCACAAAGGACGATTCGAATTATTGAAGCATAAAGGTTACTTAACAATAAGCATCAACGAGCAGCCATGCTCAATTCTATTTCACCTATCAAAATCCACTGATGATGTCATATGACTGAAGACTGCATGAATGATTATTATTGACGACTGCATAAAGAAATAACAAGAGTATTACTTTTGAAATGCGTATTATTCGTGCATAAGCTTTACGAATGAACAAATTTGATATGAGATAATAGCAATTCGACATGATTGCCAACACTGAATCGCTTATCCAATTTTAAATTGTATATTTTTGATTCGCTCATAAATCAAATACTCACAGGATTGCCGTCTCAGATTGCTTTCGTTACATAATAACGACGAAATAATGATGAAATGTATCATTATTTAATGGGTGTTCATGAAGTCTTAAATGATCAATGTGTCAATAATATGCGCTCAATCATATAAATACATTCAATTGCTACAATCACAGAGCTATTTTGATACACAATACTCTGTGAAATGTCATTATATTAGTATTATTATTATTGCTGTTATTGAGGCCATTTTATTATTTTCATTACTATTACGTCGATGTTATTTTCGCTACTTTTATTCCTGTTATTATTAAGATTATGATTACTGCTATTCATCACTGCCCTTAGTTCACCAAACCTTTTCCTGAATCACTTACTAATTATCACTTCCTTTACTATTACTACTGTTATTACTACTGCTCGAATCATCAGAATTAGGGTCGATAAAACTTTTAAATAATATTCACCGTGTTTGCGACCATTAACGGAATATTGTCTGGATGCGTCCATGAGGCACCTTCCACTGCCAGCGCACCAAATACCATTGCCATTCCTTCATCTCGAATATCTTGCTGGAATTTTAGTGCATTCAATTAATTACATCCTCATTACTTTATCTGCATCACATCAAATTCATCCTTGACAATGTGTTCATTTCCAGTTCTATCCGATCGCTATTCTCAATAACTGATGACAAATAAACAATTTCAAGAAGGATAACACATCAAAGCACATTCTAAGACCAATAGTAATTTCAGGATTAATCTCAACCATCGTTTGACTCTATATGAAAAAAATGCTTGATTTGTATCTTCACTGAGAGAAATTCCATATGAGAAAAATTCCATCACTGGGAAAAAAGCCAACTGAAGATAAAAATTTTACGAACTAACGCACACGATAAGTGAAAAATCAAAAAATCACATCAAAACAGCTGAAATTTGAATTGTTGATAATCGTATGTTGCAAATGAAAACGACTTGTACACTATTCTTCACGTTGTCAACAAACAAAGAAAACTCTAAGCAGTGTAATAAAATCAATACTTTAAATAATAGAACAAACAGAAAAATGCGAAACTTACATAACTTGCAACAAATTTTCCAGGCTCAATATAAAGATCGTTGTCAATTCCCTTCAGATCACCGAAATATTTTCTGCCTAATTCAACCAAATACGAATGTTCTATACCACCCGCACCAGCCAATACCATACGTGGTCCACGGTAATGCTCCTCGATATATTTCACTAAATCGTGTCGTTGGATTGAACTGAAAATAAATAAAATTCAACGACAAATTAAAGTTTCAGGAAGCATCCGCTGAAATGACACTAATAAAGTTGTTTCGAACTTGTCTACTTGGTAACATGGTATCTAGGAGTTTATCCAAGTCTTATGATAATTTTAAGTGCACCATATAAAATAGCTCGAAACACCGTCAAAATATAAAGAATATTCATTAAATTGTATAATTCAGTCACTAACTTAATGTTTTCAATCGGTCCGAGGATTGTCCTCGCTAAAGATGTACCACGAAAAGCACCCGCATGCAGATGATCAAAAACAACTTCTTGCAAATTCTGCTCAACCTCTTGCATTTCGCGTAAGATCACACTTCGTTCACGCTCGATTTCCGCACCTCGCAACTGACTATTCCGCAGAATATCGGCTAATATTTCTACGGCTGAAATGAATACGATCACATTGTATTCAACGACATCATTCATTCTGTGAAATTTCCACAAAACATCAAAATTTCGGTCCATAAAGTCTTTATTGATCTTCACGTTTCTTGACGAAATCCTGTGGGCAAAATCAAGTCTAACTGGATACCATCAATTCAAAACCGTATATTAAAAGAAAAAAACTGAAACCTCTGCAAGAAGTAAACAATGATGATACGTAAAAGTCATAAAAGTTAAAAGTCAAAATCATGAAACAATAATGATAAACTAGGAGAAACAACAGTCCTCATATGACCTCATAAAATCATTTATATTACCCAGCCGCTATGAACAACTTATATGACATTTGGTTTGGAAAACTTTACGAATGCTATCATGAAATTCAAAAACATTTCAAAGCCGATTTAAATGGAATCAAACAAAAAACGTACATTGCTCCAAATCCTGTGAGAAACATTTCGCATAATAAACTGTTTGTTCTCGAGATGTGTACGCATTCAAGTGTGCACCCATATTCTCGACTTCTAACTCTAATTCCGTCTGAGATCTCTTCTTTGTTCCCTGCAAGAAAAAAATTTTTTGTCCATCCACAAAATAATGGCTGATGCTGATTTGAAACAAAAGTGTTGAATATTTTCCTCTGCAATCTACAAAAATTGTCCATCAACAAAACAAACCTTGAAAGCCATATGTTCCAGAAAATGTGCAACACCATTATTTTGATCGTTCTCATACCTACTTCCTGCATCGATCCAAATTCCTACCTGAAATTGCATTCAAATTCTTACCGAATTATTCAATAACACGGGACTGATTCGCTTATTCCATATCAATTCATTAGCATAACTTATTCGAAATGAATGTTCTGAATGCAACGTGCAGAACTGAAAAATATGATTGAAATACGATACAATATAATGAATGATGACATTGAATAAAATTACCAAAGTTCAGTAACTTCAATAACTGTATGAATGAACATTTCATTAATGAATATTCAATGATACTGAACAAACTTATTCAATACGAATTTTTTGATTCAACTTACTTCACCGAAGAGTGTTATAAGATGAATTTATGTTCTGAATAGGGAAAAGATAAATTAAAATTGAAGAATACTTTCCTTGAAATTTCATACATCCCAAAACTCTATTTATCATATAATGAATGGCTACTGAATAATGAAGATGCTTCGATTTTTCATTGAATAAATTTCAGTGAAAACAGCAACAATTCATAATGAACATGTGAATACTCAGTGAATAAATTCACTGAATATTCACATATCTATTATGAATTTGGAACGCTTGAAATGAATGAATGAATAAAGAAATACTTTCGAAAAGGTACTGACCGTTGCCGTCGGGATTCTCGAGTCCTCACTAGCCACTCGAAAACCATTACTGATGGTTGTGATATGAGTTTCTGGCAAATTCAGGGCCATCGTTTTAGCTGCTGCTGACGATGCAGTATAGCGTTGACACTTAAAAGTTATCAGCATGAACATTACTGAATAAATCAAGTTATGCTCATTCAGAAATAGATTCAACGAAATAATTTCACTGACCTAACTTCGAATCTCGACCTATATCAAACCCTTCTGATCAAACATCCGTTTATTTTTAAATCTGTTTGATAATTTGGTAATGATAACAAAACACACATCGACTGAAGCTATTCAAAACATTTGATACATAATGAACATGACTGTTCTCAACTGGAGAAAAAATTTCGTACCTGAACGAATCGGTTGCGGAGACTTGCCTGGCCGAACAGCTGCCTTGAAAGGCGATATAAATTGCGATGCATTGTTAATTCTGTAGACGGAAACTGCTGATAAACGAAGTTGAAAAAATTATTTTACGCTGTTGCAATGAATTATTCCTGAAAATAATTTCAAGTACAACCAGTCGGAAAGATTTAACGCTAAAACCATTCAGCAACAAAATTAAGCCGTTTCAACTGATCGTGAATATTACACACTATGATCATAACACTGAATGTCAAATTATCACTTGCTTACGGTAATTTTTATAAGAAATGGCCTTTTTTATTAGTTAATATTTTGATTAGGTTGCCATGACGTGCTAACAAAATCAAACACTGACACAACCGCACCTCAGAAACTCTAGGCAATGAAAAATCATAGACGGAACTACATATTTTAATAGATTAACAAATGTCTCTCAATTTTTTATTAATCAATTGGATTTCCCATAGGCATTGATATGGGCTTTGGCAACAGAAGGCAAATTGCACTATTGAAGTGATGCGGTTAGGCAGAACGCAGAGAAGAAGAGCTCTTACAAGACCGATGAATTTATCAATGAGGCACACAAAAGCAGCAATGAATGCGATTATCGCGCGGATATATGCGCAACTCATCCAAACAAATCGTCTTGAAGTGTGCATTAAGAAGAAAAATTAATCACCACCAACTTTGTATTACTCATTCTAAACAGATCACATCGTTTGTCATTTTGAACCTCGTTGAACCTTAATAATGAACATATCCATAAATAAATAAATTGAATATTAAAACAAATTTAAAGTAATACTGTCAAAATCCTCACCTTCAAATTGTTTATAACCATGGCTTCCATTCTTCCGGATGTGGTCAGTTCAACACATGAAAATTAACTGTTTTATAATATGTACTGTTTTGTAGCCAAACGCCACTCAATTTTTGGTCAAATAATTAAATAATTAATTAGTGCTAAACTGATTAGGGGAACAGTTTGGATTATATGAGAAGAAAGGAAAGTAAATGAGTGAATGATTGAATAGGATTCTGAATGAAAATGACCTGTCGAATTAGTTCGTTGATCAATTGAATTTCACGGAATGCGTCGGCGAATCCAGAACCCAGGTGTTCCTCCGCGCTGATCCATCCAACGTCTCCGATCCACGCGATCTGAAATCAAACATATTAAACTTTGAAATGAGAAATCTGATTAATGGGACAGTATCGTACAGGTCCACGACGATTAGCCGTGGACGCATCAGTGATCCTCCGGCTCACCACGCCTTCGGATCTCATCCAACGGATCTCGCCGTTAGATGAAAAACAATAAATGAAACAATAAAAAACAACACCCCCAGCCCCCTCCCCCTCCCACCCTCCCCCTCCCCCCCCCCCCCCACCCCTCCCCTCCCTACCCCCACCCCACCCTCCCCTAACCCCAACCCCCTCCCCTGACTATTTGATGGAAGTCGATTGACTTCCATCAACTGATCTGACTCGCCTTACCTATAGACCTGTTCAAATTTCATCTGCTCAGTTTTTTGAATAAATTTACGAATTTTTGACGCGACAGCGGTGGCATCCAACCCCGCCACCGCATCTGGTAATATTTGTCGTAATCACATTAAATTATTCTCTAGTTCTAAACCCTTCCATCCCTCCTTCAACCTCAGACCACCCTCCCTCACCCTCCATCCTATCTTATGCCTTATCACTCCTTTCAATTTCTTTCAACTTGTTACGGTAGCTCAACTCCAACCTGCCAACCTACTTTTAGTATTAATGGATTCAACTCTATCAGCTCACAACTTCAATTTCTTTGACAATCTCAAACTTATTGGTATAAAGCTATCAAATGGGTGAACAGGTCTATAGATAAGACGAGTCAAATCTTTTGAAACATTTAGTTTCGTTCGGCAGTTCGTCGAAATTTTTCATAAAATAATCTTTTCACTAGAATGATTTTTTGCAAATTTTTAAGAACAACGATGTAAAGATTCAAGTGAACTGGTGTCCAGGCATAATCACCAGCCTTGATCTAAATATCCACTGCAAAACAGCGGTGAATATAGCGTGAATTGCTCACAATTTTTGGATTTTGTGACTATTAACAATAAGTTTTTTTTGGACTCCGAACTCGAAAATCTATCATTCAAATTTTGAGATTTTTTGATATTGTAACATTTTTGCTTATTTTCTAAATCATATTTGGATTTTCTAATTGTAAGATTAATTTTTTTTGTCATTTCAATTTTTAAAATTTCCAGCATTTGCTTAGCAATAATTCAAGCCAAAAACACCGGAACAAGCACCAGATGAAGGTTTTTTGCTGAAGACTTTGAATTTTTTGGATTTCTGTTGTCCTATTGACTTCGATTTTTTTCGATTCATAAAATTTTTGCATTTTTTAAAATTCATACTTGGATTTTTTTGCATTTTTGGACTTAAAGTTAAATTTTTTGTGTTTCTCAATTTTGAGAATATTTGGGAGTTTCTCATTTTTTTAAATTTTTTTCTGAAATGTTTTTTCTGAAATTTTATTTCCGGAAACATTGCACAATGACGCCGACTGTGAGCTCATCCACGAACTAATCGACGCCGCAAGCAATTCCAATATACAACAGCATATTCCAGAGAGGAACATGCTTCAACTCATTATCAAACACTAACGAATGCGACGGAGTGAATTTTTTAAATGAATGGTAAATTTTTTAAAATCTACCATTAATTCATTGCTGAAACAATTTTT